>VYZT01035802.1:42321-44821 GCA_013400735.1 Pomatostomus ruficeps | reverse complement strand
CATGTTCTCACATCCTCCTCCTTCTCTAACTAAAGGCAGCTGTGTGCACACTTTGTTTTGATTTTTTCTTAAATATGTCATCACAGAGGCATAACTAACCTTTCTAACTGGCCCAAGCATGGCCAGTGACATGTCCATCATCTTCAGAGCCATCCGAGATTGGCTCTGCTGGAAATGGTGAAGAATTCTAAAAGTTTCTCACAAGAGTCACCTTTATGGCCCCCTCCCCACTACCAAAACCACAACACCATGTTATAAAATAAAATTAATTTTGATTTCTCTACTTTAACGTTATGACTAATGAACCAGCAAAGTATTTGCAGAATACTTTGAAATTGAGAAAAAAAAAGTTTTCATAAGCCATAAATTCTCAACTCATTACCCTGGAACATGCCACTGTAAATTCCATTTATATAAATCTTCTATTGAGCTAGAGAAACAGATATATAATACTCCTGCCTTTTAAACACTTTTTGCTCTAAGTTTTTCTCTTGGCTAACATGCAGTTCATTTACTTAGCAACCATGTATAGGCAAATATTTCTTTTAGCATGGTAACTGAGTAGAGCACTTGGGCAAGTGACAGGACCTAACTATGTTAACTTCATTACAGATGTGTCCAGTTCCCTTTAAATACTGCAATATTTATTTTAAATTTTATGTGAGATTCTATACTACAACATGCAAATATTTGCCAATGCTTTCAAGTATTATCAAGCCTGTATCCTTTCATGTACCTTCTGAAAAGCTATGTTCTTCTAAGTGTAAATCCACATGTTCTTCGAGAATCTGAATATTTGTACAGGTAAGACCACACATAGGACATTCATATAGCTGTTCACCATTTCCTGTGTCTGAAAAAGAAATGCAGTTTCTTGATTAATGCAATTCCTGTGTTTTTTGTGAGAATCATCCCCTAATTGATATATAATCCAAGACAAATACATAATAATGAAGTTTGTGTTGCCACTGAAACTCCCCAGTGAAAGGCAGCAAATTCTAAACAGCTGATATTCTCTTAACCACTTAAGAATTTGTATCTAAATACACAAAAATTTTAAGACATATTTTCTTTCTTTCAATTAAGTTTTGCCCCATTTAACTTACAGATCACCAATTACTATGGTAATATTTGTATCAAGAAATGCTTAGTCTGAAATACCAAACCATTAATAAAAAGATGTGTTCTGCTAACAGAAGAACATTTGCATACAAAAATTTAACATTCATGTAATAACATAGCAGTTGGCGGGCTGAAAGAATAAAGCGAAAAATGCTGCCATTCTTATTTTGTTGGTCTTCCTGCATCTCCTCAAATAAATGTTCTTCCTGCAGTTTTAGTATTATCATTGAGGGTACCACATAGTATATGTAATAAATACATGTTATAATATTGGCTTTTGCAAATAAAATGAAAGCTATATGTATAGTTTTTAGCTTTGTTATAAGAATATAGATTTCTTTTAACAACTAATACTTTTTTCTGTTACTAACTGAACTGAAACAGGGTAGCGGGATGGCTGATATGGTTATACCTGTGGTAACTGGACTGTCTGCCTGGTTGGATAACATCCAACGAATGTGCAATGAAGACTCCTGCTGCTGACCTGTCAACTATCAGCAACTCCCATCTGCAGAACCCATGGACCAAAACCCAAACTGGAGGCGATAAGAATAATGGACTCAGCCAACAGCCAAGGAATGCGCATGCTCTAAGAAGGCGGACCCGAGGAAGGGGGGTGTTGAAAAGGGCTACCCTTGCTATAGCAAGGGGTGCTCTTGTCAGAGAGCCAAGGCATGCAGCGCTGTTACTTTTGCTTTATTGTCTTTGTCCCTTATTGTCTTTTATTAAACTTTTAAATCCTAACAGGAGAGTGAACTGTGTTTTTCACAGTATACATGAACTTCAAAAGGAATTTTGGAGACTATCTAGTCCCTGGTAGAATGGTCAAATCAAACAGGTTAAGTTACATTTGGCTTTTCCCAGTAATTCTTTTGAATAATGCCAAGTATAGACTCTCTACAAACTCCCTAGAGAAAGTATTCTAATGTTTGATCACTCTCACAGTAAAAAGAAGTGTTCTTGCATTTAAATGACATCCCTCGTATTTCGACATGTGCCCGCTGCTTGTTGTCCTGTCACTGGGAATCACAGACAAGCCCCTGACTCCACCTTTACTGCTATCCTCTTGAGTCCGTAGATTTTACCTGCACCTTCCTCGGTTCACAAAACACAAAAATTGATATCCTGTGTTAGTAGTTTCTGGAAGGCACTTGTCCCAGCTAAATGTTGGGAGGAAAACTTGGTGGTATAATCATCTAAATTCACCAGCAGCATTTAACATAACACCACAAACAGTTTTCTGAAACATGCTAAATACACAGAAACCCCAAACACCCTTAATACAGCTATTTTTAAAGTAGAAATTGGCAAGCAGGCAAGTAAATCATTCAAGCTCTGAATTATTTGCACCCATGGAAGTAAAATGTTGTTCAATGCT
>VYZT01035802.1:16997-32160 GCA_013400735.1 Pomatostomus ruficeps | reverse complement strand
AAAAAAAAAAGAAAAAAAAAAAAAAAAAAAAAAAAATTACTCTGACATTCTGCTTCCTGAATGATTAAAAGAAGCATCAGTAATTCCTGATCATCTGGTTACCTGTAAAAGCAGATGTTTTTTGTTTAAGCTGAACAATTATGTACTTAATACAATATCTCTCAATAGACCATGAATCAGAATTTATCCAATTTGCTACTTTGAATTGGATATCTGCTTTAATCAGAGTGTGTTCCACCTGGGTCCTCATTCATTAATGACCTCATGTATTTAAGCAGTAAATAGTTTTGCACATTTTTACCTTTACAGAGTGTTCTCTGGAACTTGAAAATTACAGAACAGCTAATTTTATGCAATATTTTTCTTTAACCTAGGTTGCTCCTTGCTTAAATGTTTTATCAAGACTGTTGTTTAGCAGTGACCCGGATGTTTTAGCAGATGCTTGCTGGGCCCTCTCTTACCTTTCAGATGGTCCCAATGATAAAATTCAAGCTGTTATTGATTCTGGAGTGTGTCGAAGATTGGTAGAACTGCTTATGTAAGTCTTCTTTTCACCAAATAACAGTATTATGAGACATTTAGTATTAAAATCAAGCTGTATTTTCTCACCTGAAGTTTTAATTTATTTTTGTGAAAAGTGATGAACATGAATTCAGTCTGAAATCTTTTAAGCTGCTTGCTAGGTTGCTCAGCTCCTGGAATTATTCCTGACATTGACGATGAAAAAGGTTTTCTCCAAATTATTCCTTTATATTCTGTAAAATTTAATGTAGGATTTCATATACATGAAGGAATTGAAGGGCGAAGACTGAAGACCAGTCTTGAATTGGAAATTAATTTATCATCTTTTATTTTCTTTTAATTTCATTGTTGGACTTTCCTTTCTAGGACACATAATTGCTCTACAGACAGTTCTTGGAGTCAACGAAGTCCAGAGACAGGCTAGAGCTACTTTTGAACTGTTCCAGTATATTTAGGTTATATATGGTTCATTATTTTCCTGGAAAGGGAGGCTAAATCCCTGTGTTCACATGCGACTGCAGAGTAGGTCAGGGATAGTAGTTCCCACACAGACAGCTCAGCACACCTCCCTGTGAAAAGTTCATTTTTATAGCTGTCAGGAGAGGGTAGGATTGCTTTTTCTTCCATAGAAACTCTAGAACAACTGAGTCATTTCCTTCCCCACAGATCAGGCAGCTGAATATGGACTTAGTGTACTGGCTTCTAGAATTACTGACTCACAATATGACAAATTTCACTTACAAAACCCACCGGTCTTTAGTATACACCTCATAACACCCCCTTTGTTTCTGTGGATGTTGAATGACATGTGTTCCAGTGTTGTATTTGATAATATTTGAGCTGGGTGAAATGGATCTGCTAGACAGATTGCTCTGAGTTGTGTTGTTCCATAGAGGTGTCCAGTCTTTGAATCAGCAATTCAGTTGTGGGGTTGCAGTTGTCAAACTCGGCTAAACAGGGGGAAAGTGCAATTAGTAATACAGTGTTTTTGATAACTAAATATTTAGCACCTGAAGTAAAGTATTATTTGCTGAAAATGCAAAATTATACTTTAACACTTGGTAATATAAAGCAATATAATATTTGTCTCCAGGCATAATGATTACAAGGTGGTATCCCCTGCATTAAGAGCAGTTGGAAATATTGTTACTGGGGATGATATCCAAACACAGGTAAGACTAGTTGATTTAAGAAAGATTATTTGACAAGACAGAATTTTGTAAAAACTTTGACAAAGTATATGTCCAGTACAGGTATCTGCATACGTCACTGAAAGAGGCTTTGTAGAAATCTGTGTTGTTGATTTGATAGTTTAAGCTCCTATTTTAACCATTAAGCATTAATACAAGAATGAACATTTATTTTTACAGCATTGTCTGTAGTGGATTGCTTCATTTCTGTGTGGTACTTTGACTGTTGCTTGTCTTTTCTGGTTTGTTTTTTTCTCTTCTTTACAGGGGGTTCAGTTATTTATTATGATTCCCCTTTTTTCAGTCTTAAATCTGGTCAAGGTTTTCACTTCTAAGCTGTGCTTATACTTGATTTGTCAATGAATTTCTATGTGATAGTCTTACTGATGTAATTTATTCTAAAAGTCTATTTCATTAATTTTAGGCAATGGAATTGATTTTGAAGCAATGCAGGAAATAACAAGACAGGTCCTACTTTAAAAAGAATTCTGTCTGAAAGGCTGACAGTACTGGTGTAAAGAAAACATAAAGAAAGATGTTAATTGCATAATTTGTGAGCTCTAGAGGAGAGGATTTTGCTAATAAATTAAATGGAAAACCTTCTATCTTAAAAAATTAACGAATAACTATACAAATTAGGTGTACACTTGTAAGTTATTTTGACTTATTCATATTTTAGCCTTAAGCAGCCTTACTTAGTTTTGCTCTTGTCAGTGTTTTGGTCTGAACTTCATTGAAGGCAGATTCTTTCAAATTGCTGGATTGTCTATTCACGCTCTGCAGCACTGAACACTTTAATTTTGCAGAATGTGACATTTTGTATAATATAAATGTGTTGCAAAGTCTTTTGAAGTCCTCTGTAAAATGCTTTTATATTTTTAGATATTGCATAAGGCTATATATATATATATAGTACAATCCAATTTTCAATTTTTAAATTATTTTAGGTGATTCTAAACTGCTCTGCATTACCGTGTCTCTTGCACTTGCTTAGTAGTCCCAAGGAATCTATCAGAAAAGAAGCATGCTGGACTGTTTCTAATATAACTGCAGGAAACAGAGCTCAGATTCAGGTAAAGCCTGGCAATTTATTACTTGGTTGGTTTTGTTTTCATTTTACTACTTCACTTGATTCTCCTTCACAAGAAGTAAATAGATACTGCACTGACTCTGTATTTAACTGTCTATAATTTTACCTAACCTAAATGATTTCTTCTAAACTTTGAAATATTATTTTAAATAGAAATAGCTGTTACAATTTGTACTACAAATTGTCCAGTGAAAAGTGAACCAGTTTGGAAATGCTGAACATTTCGCTTGGATAAAAAAGGCGGCATAATGTCATCCACACTGAGTTGTATTCTTCTGGAAATCGCAACATCCTGACTGTTGTTCCAGGTGTCTGGAGCTACTTGAAAAAAGGTTCTGATCAATAAAAATGAGAATTCTGAATCAGAATAGGTATTCCAAAATTATTTTTTCCCCTTCTACTTCAATCAGAGATGAAAATATTACTTCCCAGCGTAATTTAAAACATGTAATAAAGTCTCAGTTACAGACATAGTCTCTTGATGGAGACCACAGACCTCAATAAAAAGGAAAATTTTGTTCTGAGGCTTGATCTTCAGTTCAAAAACTCAGGATGTGTTGTATGATTTTTAAATGGGCCAATCCAGTAAGCTGTGCTCTGCCCACCAGAAACAGAGAAATATAAAATCCAAGGTATTCTGATGGCTGCTGCAGCGCAAAGCTGGAATAGTTCTGAATTTCAGCTCAGCATTTCTAGTTTGTATGGCACCATCTAAACAAAATATTCTTTGCTTTGATATCAGGAGACATCACAATTCTTGTAGTTAAGGTTACTAGTGTTCTGAAATCTTTATTAATTGTTGTAAAATGTTACAATTTCATCTCTTAGGCTGTTATAGATGCAAATATTTTTCCAATATTGATTGAAATTCTTCAAAAAGCTGAATTTCGCACCAGAAAAGAGGCGGCATGGGCCATAACTAATGCAACATCAGGAGGAACCCCTGAACAGATCAGGTAAGTTTGTGTATGTCAGTATTTTCCCTGCCTAAGGATCTTCTATAGGGCATTTAAATTTCTGCATTTGAATCTTGACAGTCATAGCAACAAAATCCTAAACATAGCCTCAATTCCTTGAAACTCTGTAGAGAGACTAAATGTAGAAATTCAGAAAAATCAAAGAAGTGCATGAAGCAAACTTAATAAATTAATCAATAGTACTTTGTTTCAGTGGTTTTGCACCTAAAGCTTTCACAGGCTTCTCTTCCAGAGCTCATATTACATTGTCAAACAAAATTGGAACAGCTGATGAACAGTTTCAGTGTTTAAAAATGGAAGGTTTTGGGGGGGGGGTGTTTAGAAAACTTGTGTAGTGGGATTGTATATTTGTGGACAGACTTCAGGGATTTAAGTGTTTTTTTCATGTATTTTAAACTCACTATCAGTATTATTTTAAAGCAGATACCTAAACTTTTTGTTTAGAACTGAGTTGGATTAAACTTTTACTGTCAGTAGCCATTTATATGCTGCAAAGTTAGGACTTCTTGATTTGCTAGACTAAAATACTCTGTGGTTTCTCTGAATACTGTCAGAATAATTCACTTTGAATCAGTACATGATAAAATGATTTAGAAATTACTGTATTATTTGGAAGCCAGAACTGAAAGTGATGTGATAACTTTTCCAGCATATTTGGGAGATCTGTTGCAATAAGTACATGCTTATTTATTTATAATGTAAAGAATCTTGGGTTTTTTATAACCACTAAGTGTTATCAAAGGGATAACAGGGATAACAAAGGAAAGTGTCTTAGTTTCTTTTAAAAATTTTATTTTCATTGCTGATATAATGTAACATTTTAAAGTCTAGCATTTCAAAAATAAATTTTAATTCAGGAAGTACATGTAGATGTAATACCATAACAGTAGCTTCTCATCAAAATACAGTTATATTATTGATGTAATGAAGTTTTAGTGCTCCTAATGTCCTCAAGGTACTACTGCCTAACTGCAGGATGGTTTTACACCACCGAATTAAACTATATTTAGGCAAACATTGCTGTCTCCATTTTACTTACATAGTAGATGCAAGGACACAGATTATGACTTGCGGAAGTTCATACACAATTTTTTTCAAAATTGGGAGAAGGAATGGGATACTCAGAATCCCGATATTTTTGTCTTTGTATTTACAATTACATCCTGCTCTTTGTAGTAGGTGATGCAAATATCTTAATGGACCGCTGGTGTGGACTGTGTTAGCACAGAGCAGTGCCCAGTGTTCTCACATGTATCTAATGTGTTTACTTGATATTTTTACCACTACAGAATTTCAACTGCCTGAGAAAAGAACTTCCTGCTACATTTTTTTCTCATATTCGGGTAAACCCACTTGAAGATCATGAGTGAAAATAAGTTAAAAAGACTATAGATTTCACACTCCAATTAGGAATATACACATTAATTTTTTTATTATGATAAGTTGTAATAATTTTTTCATTTTGGGCTAAGTTTCTCTTTATGTTGTTGCATGTTTTAGAATTTTTTTTGTTTCAGCTACTTTCCTTAGGAATAGTAAGTATCAACAGCAGTAGGCTGATATGTCAGAATAAATATGCTGGATTATCAGTTCTTCTTTTCGCTCTTCCTTTGTTTTTCTTCTGTTAAAAAGATATTTGGTAGCACTAGGTTGTACCAAGCCTCTTTGTGACCTCCTGACTGTGATGGATTCAAAAATAGTACAGGTGGCTTTAAATGGACTTGAAAATATTCTGCGTCTTGGAGAACAAGAGTCAAAGCAAAATGGAATCGGCATTAATCCTTATTGTGCCCTCATAGAGGAAGCATATGGTAAGAAAATACTTCTTGTAAAACTACATACCTGAACTTCCTTATTCTAGGCTGTTAAAACAAAACCAGTGTGAGTCATTTCGAAATTTGCTGGTAAGTTTTAATTATAAGAATTACTCTAAGCATAGGTAGACATAGAGTATCACAAATTAAATGATGTAACATTGTAGGGGAAAGAGGTTAAATGCAGAAAACGTCTGAGTGTTTATCTGCGGTCCATTTATGGAATGTCCCTCTAGAGAAGCATTTCAGAAGGTTTTAACACAAGTGTCCTAGTCTATTGGAACCATGCTTTGCATAAGTTTATCAGCCATTCCTAAATACAGTTTTTAATACTTTAATACAAAGTCCTGTCTGGTACAGTTTCATTACCAACAGGGATGTAAGATCAGGGTTTTTTTAATTGATCCCAAAGTTGGTTCACTTTTTAATATAGTAAATACCAGTAAATAGCAAAATCAACTTCTGATCATAAAACTAATTAAGTTTTTACTTTTGCAAGTATTTTGTTTCATTTCTTATAAAAGTTCTTGAATTAAATCAGTATGTAAAGGCATACTGTAAAAACTAATTTGTGGAATTTCATGATTGGATGCTTTTGATTTAACAAAATTAGTGTTACAATTGGCTTTTAATGAAACTGGCATTCTTTATGGAAAGTTATCTTTTTTGTAGCTCTGACAAAAAAAATTGGCAGACATTTGTATTTCAGAAACTTCTAGTAACAGTTCTAATTGGCCACATTATATCTGATTAGATGGTACTAACTTTTCTGTAGAGCAGTCTTTACATCTGAATTCCCTGTTACAGAATTTAATTTTTTTAAGTGTGTGCATGCTTGAAGAACTTTGCAATTAAATGCATAAGAGGAATAAATATTGAAGACTTGAATGGCATTTATTGTGTTCCAGATTTTTGGTCCATTCATAATTTTAAGTATTGACTTTCTAGGTTCTCTTTTTCCCATTAGCACTTAAGCATAGGCTGCTGAAGTTGTAGACTATAAGTTCAAATGAAGAAAGCAGCTGGTTGTATCACCCCCATTGCTTTGGCCTCTGCAGTCACCAGAAGGGTTCATTTGAGCTCTTTCTAATCCAAGTTAAGTGAAAACTACTTTATCTTAAAAAGCTAAGCAGGAGTTTTGTATCCTGCAACCTGACTGCCTAGCACTTAATTCAGCCAACAGAGCAGAGGTTATGTCCTCTACTTGCAAAATGGTAAGCTTTCCGAAAGGTAGTATCTTTAAATCTTACAATTAAATTTGAAAAAAGATGCCAGACTGTGCCCGGTGATGACTCCATGAGTGGGGATGGAATGTAGAGTTGGGGAAGACTAAAGACTAGAAGAACAGAAATTGGGATGTTAGTTTAATTGAAATGCTTCTAGCATAGTTTTAAATTGAGTTTGGACAGCAAAAAATTAAGACTAGAAATATATGGGTTAGGAAATTAAGAACTAGTGATATCAGATTAATTGAGGTGACTTGGGATTGCATTTTTTGTCCTAAGCAGTAGCATCATACTATAAGCTGTTTCCATTTGAATTCATCATTTATTTAAGCAACTAGATTTTTGAAAATGTTCTATTTTGAATTTAGGACTTGATAAAATTGAATTTCTTCAGAGGCATGAAAACCAAGAGATCTACCAAAAGGCTTTTGAACTCATAGAACATTATTTTGGTGTTGAAGAAGAGGACTCTAGTATTGCACCTCAGGTGGATGAAAACCAGCAGCAGTTTGTGTTTCAACAGCAGGAGGCTCCAATGGAGGGGTTCCAGCTCTAAACTACTGAAGTGAATACAAGCATAAAATTTAAACACTTGTATGGTTTGGGGTTTTTTTTCTCAGAGGTCTTTTCATTATGGCCAAAGTTAGAGGAAAAGCTGAGTATGTTTTGCAGAAATAGATGAAGAAGCAGCTCATGCAGTTTTATATATTGTGTTAGAGACAATTGTTCTCTGTTTTGCATTTGTGTTCTTCATTATCTCTTACGTACAGAAAACAACTGTGAGTAATCATGTCTAAAAGCATTAAATGTGATTTAAACAAGAACTGTTTAGCTAAGACTTGGTAGGATTTTAGGTAGTAGTTCTGAATTTTTCATGTAGTCTCAAACTTCATATCAGCAATACAATTACTGACAGTTGAATTTTTGGCAGTAGGCTTGACTTGCCCAGTCTCTATCAAATCTACCTCTTGTATTGAAGCAGAAACATTGCTTCAGAAACTAAGGCATGAAATAAAGATAAGCTTGTAAGAAGCTGAATTGGAATGTGAAAAATATTTATTTAAATTGTGAAGCTTTTATGCATTACTTACTTTACAACACACTGTTGGAATTTATTTATAAAATGTATTTAAATACATAATAGATATACATATATAATGCTAATTACCTAATATAATATTGAATATATGAAGAGGTTTTTTCTGAATTATGTTGGAAGAGGTTTTCAAATTTGAATCAGCAGAGACCTTGCTGGTCATTTGATGTTGGCTCTGTAATGAAAGCTGCTAAATGGCATTACAAGTCAGCCACAACTGCAGTGCTTTGCAGTGGAAGCAGCCACTGCAGTTACCACAAGAAAGCTGCAATTTGGAATGACAGAAGGGTGATGAGCACAAATCACCAGGCTGATGTTTTGCAGCTGTCTGCTGTCAAGATGTGGTAACACCACTTTAGTTTGAGAAACATTGCAATGTTTGCCTTTTAGTACAATAGCTGCTTAAAAGTTTAGACAGTAGGTGTTGTTTTTTGACCAAGTATGCTACTGCCACTTGAATTGTTCCTTAGGTTAATGAATTCAATTTGCTTTTA
Source organism: Pomatostomus ruficeps (assembly GCA_013400735.1). Taxonomy (NCBI): domain Eukaryota; kingdom Metazoa; phylum Chordata; class Aves; order Passeriformes; family Timaliidae; genus Pomatostomus; species Pomatostomus ruficeps. Next base: position 23,751 of record VYZT01035802.1, on the reverse strand, counting down.
GTAAGACAATAGAAATACTGCAGTGAAGGATGAATAGTGAATCACTCCAATTGAAGGAAAGGTTTGTTGTACTGTAAATAGCATTAAGTACGTGGACACCAAAACTAACTATAAGTTATTGTCATCTAAATATTTAGGCTCTACAATATATAGTGTTTGCTGTTAAACACGAAAAGAAATAGAATTCTAATATTTACGTTAACAGTTTTGAATACAGAAAAATGTATGCTCTGCTTTGACTTGCATTTAAGTAGTGTTTCTGGTGTATTAGTAGTATATCTCATTTGAAGAAATTAATACTTTGGGTTAACTCTGAAGTATTGGTATTTTTTTATTACCCATAAGTAATGTATTAACATCAAACTCCTGGGTTAAGTGAAATTTGTGACATGAGAGCATTTCATGCTTCAAAAAAAGCTGCAATTTAAACTTCAAATCACTTACCCATGGCACTGTGTTTGTCACTAAACAATATTTTAATGCACTGAAAAATACAGGTTAAAGGTGGTATCATTTACAGTACCATTTTATATTTAGGTTTTTTTACATGCAAGTTAAGATTCTAAGATGTTTCACTTTGATGTTACAGCAATATATTCTATATTGTAATTGAATGTGGGACTTGAAGTGGATTTTCTAAAATTAATGGTCAGTTTTGACTAAGATGTAACTAGGAGGGAAGCAACCTCCCTTTGAAGTCTTTTTAGTGGAAGATAGAAGTGTAAGAAGTGTATATAGGAGTGCTGTTACTTTATGAACTCTGAAAAATGAGATATTTTAGCAAATGACACTTTAAACATAGATTTGTACAGCGTACAACAGTTTTGAATAGTGTGATAATAATTGAGTACAGCTGCCAAATTTTCGTATAATGTTAGGTGATTGTACTTATGCCCTTTTTACTCTCATAGTTTTAGGTTTTCATACAGCAACCTTCATTCTTTCTTGTGGTCTCCTCACACCCCATCTATCAAAGAACAGGGTAACAATCATGGAAGTCTACCAAGATTACTAGCAAATACTGAATTTCAGTGTTCTAGTGTAAGAAAATTATTCAGGTAACAGGGTATTCCTTTGTTTCTAACAACCTTCTTTTGATAACAACCAGCTGTGCCTGCTTTTTATTTGGAGAACCCTGTAAAACTACATTTATAAGCCTCTCTTATTTAAACCAAATCTGAACTATGAAAATCTTAATTGAAAGACTTGAAAATGAAGAAAAGAGGGGACATGTAAAGTATTATATTTGTTTTGAAAGAATGTCTTCAGTTGTGTGGATATATTATTCTATCTGTGGATGGTTAGTGACTGCACTTTATGCATTTAGACAAACTATTATTTCATGCCTCTGATACATTTAAATGGAACAGTTTGAAAGGGAACTAAAATTGATGGATTTGAGATAATGAAAATCCTTATTTAATCTCAACATTTGGTTTACCCTGATATTGTTAAAAAATAGTAATGAAAATTCTTATACAGGATGGCCTCTCCTATTTTATCACTGGGTTTATATCATACTTTGTTAAAAGCACATAAATGAACAAAATAAAACCAGAGATTATTACTTAAAGTCAGGTCTGGTGTACTCGTTTGCAGGTGGGGGCACGATTATGATGATGTTACTTAAACAGATGAAACCAGTATGGAGAGAAAAACAAAACTGTGATATGAATTTCTCTTTTAAGTGTTGCATTTTGTATGCAATCTGAAGTGCCCCATCAATTACAAAGTCTGTTTAGAAACACGGGGGTATGGTTTTAATTAAAAGGGTACCATTTGTTCTGCTTAAATGTGAATACTAACTAGGTAATCTATGCAACTATGCAGAGCATAAGATTTTTTTATTAGTTCCCAACTCTTGTTACACTGAATCATATCTAACTAATCTTTATGTCATTGCACTTTTGTCTGAGGACTGGTTCATACAGCTTTTTAATTTTCTAGTATTTGCTTTACACACTGTTGCTAGCAGCAATCTGAAAATAGTAATAATGTTGGCACAGAAATGATAGCTCTAGAACAAGTTTGCAACTGGAAACTATTTATTGTTGGGCCTGTCTTTAAAAAAAAATAGTTAAAGATGCACTGTTGTCTTTCCTCCATGGTTAATTCTCGGTTTAAATTTATTAAATTGTACAGCTGAGGATTTTTGTAATAGGTCTGCAAACTGATACGTGGATTTAAACTGTGACCTCAAGATTTCACTGAAATCTGGAATGAGAAATTTCAGTTACTAATGGCACAATGTCTTCATATAATGTGTGTAAATTAAATTACCTGTATTAACTTTAGATAGTAATAGTGCATCTTTAAATCTAGGCCAAAGGCCCACTACTGTAACAGAACACATATAAGTAGTATGCAATATTATGGAATGTTAAATCTCCAAATACCATATAGAAACCAATAAAACCTATTTTACAGATGTTTATCGTATTTATTTACTGATTCAATAAGTGTTGCTTCTTAAAACTAAAAAATGAAAATGCCGTTTTAAATACAGCTTTGATGCAAATTAGTTCAAACTGGCAGATTTGTGCACTGAAAGACTATGCACTGTCACCAGACAGAAGACTTTTGGGTTTAAATGTTTTATGATTGTCTAACCAAAGATACCTGATATTCTTAGGAAACTACCTCATCTCCTTTAGAACGAATTACTGCTTTTAATCATATGCAAAACATTCTAAATAATTTTAACTATATGCAACAAGTCCCCTGACTATCTCCCTAATAAAAGAGACCCTCCCTTTCTTTTTGTGATGCTGTACCTGCCCTTACTGGCTCCAGGGTCTGCAAACTACAGTTGTCCATTTAGAGTTGAAGCTCACTAATTGTTCTCAGCAAGAGTTAATTTTGCTCCTTCGAGGACAATCAGCATTTCAGACAAAGTTACTTTGCCTTGGACTCTGCGGCCAGCGCAGCCTCCTTCCGCCACTTGGCCTTCTTTGCCAGGTTCAAGCTTGTCAAGGACTCGTGACGTGCAGCAGCCTGAGGAAGGAACAGCGTAGGAGTGAGCATGCACCCAGGGAATGCTACCCCACCTCGCGAATGGGCAGCAACCACTTAGGTGTCAGAGGTGGCAGAGACTAGGTTGCTAAAACTTGGTCTTCTGTGAGCTGCTGCTCTTGGTTTAGGTTTGTCTACTTTTCACAGGATTCCATCATTTTAAAATATGCTACAAGCCATACTCACCTTCTTAGCTGAAGCAATCACCGCAAAACAGGCAACAATTGAGAGCCCAATCATGATGTAACAGGCTTTCACTCGAGCTTTGTTCCTTGCCTTGTCTAGCATCTCTGGCCTGCAATTAACGTTGAATTGAGTCATTACAAAACGGCAAAGTATCTGTTCAAAGCATTTCAGACATAACATCACAATTCAAAAATAAATATAGAATTAGCTTCTGAAACAAGCGCCTTCGGCCTGCTGTGGTTATGTATCAGCCATTTTCTGATCCTAATCCATTTCCCATGGGAAAGCAACATTTAATGGATTTAGTCTGTTTTGGGGTTTTTCAAGCTGGAAAAAAAATTGCTTATGCAATAGATGCTTGCATTTCAATGCTTGGGGAAAATACACCAGAAATCATACCTTAAGCTCTAAACATAGTGAAAATTAAGGGGGGTTATCTATTTAAAACAGATGGAGGCATATATGTGGTGTTAGAGTAAAAGTAAGTTCCTTTTATTCAAAATTAACTTTAGGAATCAATTATTGCTATATCTAACCTGTTCAGATGACGCTCTGTAGCTGAAGGACTTTACATCCTTGGGGTGTGGATTAAAGCGGAGTTTGAACTTCTATGAGTTAGAGGTTTTAGTTCTTTATTAAAGCAGCAGCCTGACAGAAAGTGGGCAGCTGATGTCAGCCACCCCGCTATTTCAGGAACAGACACCTAAACAAGAGCAATCTACAGGATTATTTTTGCTGGTCATCGAAAGCAAGAGCAGTGAAAACTGCTGCCCTCTGTTCGGCAGTAATTGGTGCAAAGGAGGCATTTTACAGCCCAGCAACCTGCCTTGGTACAGCTCCCATTTCCATCCTCCCCTCTTCGGATCCGCTGGTGTGGCCCTGAGAACCAGCACTACAGGAAATCATGAAATTGTCCCAAAATGTTCAGCTAAGTCTTTTTCTGAGTCAGACATTATGCTTGGGAGTTTTAGGATGTTCATAATTATACTCGCTGTGCACCATTTTCCTTTCATAATTCATTATGGGAATGGTTTATATATATATAGATACATATTTATATTTGTAAGATAGAAGTACATGTTTTTATGTATAAACCCACAACTCTATGTGTAAAAAGAATGATTGTGTGTTCTAAGTAAATATGGTGTAATGCTCATTTTCCACCAAAGCACCTTCAGCTTTCCTTTAAGGAGTAACGTGGTGGGATGGGGCAGAGCTGGGGATTTCACAGTGCCCATGGCAAGCCTGCACCCAGCTGAGGGCTGCCGTGCTGCTCCGTAAGGTTCAGTGTGGTGCAAGAGGACAAGTCCCGTGAGTGGCAGCGCTGTGCCAGCCCTCCTTTGCCAGCACACACAGGAGCACGTTGTGCATGATGTATTTCTTGCAGGTAACTTAACAATTCTAAGGCACTGCTTCTGGTTTGTGCAATGATAAAAATCATCTTCAAAACAGACTGCTCCTCAGACTGGCACTTAAGATCATTAATCCAATAATCCATTTGTAGCAACAAAAGCAAAACCGTAAATATTAGTCTGACGTATTAGGCTAATCATATTTCACAGAGCACTAATTGAAGCTCCTCTAAAGCAGATTTTCACTTTCTACACCTGCTTTAAAGAAAACAGACCTACAATGTTCTTCCTTAATTGCACATTAGGGCCTTTGCTATTCAATCCTCAATCAAAACTCCTGGTAAACCTCTGCTGAAGTCAGTAACAGCTGTTTAAAAAGCAAACAAACAAACAAACCACAACAACCTTGAATAAAGACTGCAGATTTGTCTCATAGTACAAACTATCTTCAGCAGTTAGATTGTGTTCACAGGTAACAACACCTTGCAATTCTTTTTTTAAGGAGTTAAAAAGGTGCCACAGTTCATCTTCAATGTCTCACAATTAACTGCTTCTAGTATATTACCATTTATGGTCTTACAGTTCTAAAAAGACTTAGCTCATCCAGAAAGCACAAAGTGATGTCACTCACCTGCCAGGCCAGAAAGGAGTGATTTTTGTGCATGTATGTGTATGGACTGGCAAATGCAGTGTGTCTTTATAAACACCTCCCGACGACTTGAATAGCATTTACAGCTTCTGGGACGTGTCTGCCCCTTTCTCTAGAGGAAGATGGTGAAACTAACACAGCGCAAGAGAGGTTAGACTGTCTGGAAAGCCACTGTCCAGCTCAGCAAACATCAGTGAAACTGTCGGGAACCAACAAGAACAGGCAGAGGATGTGCCTGTTGCTTTACACAGCTCTGCAAACTGCTTATTCTCAACGTGCCACCCAAGACAGGGACATACTGTGGTGGTAAGAAGTAGTGTCCTGGAGGGATGTCTAATATGCTATCTAACATCCTAAGAGACGGGGCCCTTAAGCATTAGAGGGGTTTCAGGTGTTCAGTGCCTGACGTCCTTAGGGATTGCTAATTTGCAGTAAGTTAGAGAACTGTAGAGTCTGTGTGGTTTGGGCAGGCAGGGACCTTCAAAGATCTTCTAGTCCAGTGGGTCAGCAAGAATGGGAGACTAAGGCTATGTCAAGTACTCAGTTTTCCTTGTTGGAAGATGCTCCCGTCATTATCTTCCTCCCTATTTTCCCTCAAATTCTGTAAAAAAAATAATTTTTTGTATGTAATCACTCAGTGACAGCTCCCTTAAACAGTTTATGTGAGCTATAAACAGAAAATATTGCTTACCAATAACATCCTTCTCTGATTGCACATTAGGAATAAGCAAAACAAACAAACAAACCAGTACATAAATGTAACCAAGGCTGTCTACTCAGATGGATCCAGTTCTTAATCTCAGGCTCTAGGGACTTCAGCAAGGAACATTTTCTCATCTTAACCTCTAACCAGGACAGGAAATTCTCTTGCCCTCTAATTTGTTTCCAAGTCTCAGTGTTGTAAAACCGACCGTTTTGAACTCTGCGGAAAATCTTTAAATTTTCCACAGGATCAGGATCACGCCACTGCATTCCCTTCAGCTCCATGTTACCCTTGGACAAGGCCAGCACACTTACGGGATCCTCAGAGGAATCTCTTCTTCTGTCTTGAAACGTCCAGTCCAGAGGAGGATTTTTTTGTCAAACTTCGAAGGTTTGTAACTTGCAACCACCCTGTGAGCCTGCTCAGCTTAAAGAGTAGGAGAAAAAAAAAATCACTTTGTAAACCGTGCACTAAGAGAGAATTACGACTGATAGTAACGGGTGGAAGGGAAAACCGCTGCCCATGCAGGTCGTTGGAAGAGTAATTTAGGGATTAGACCTCCAGGTCTTGGCTACGCAGTCACCTCCGCGCGGTCTCTGGAATATCCCCGCACGCAGCGAGTGTTTCTGCGGGTCTGGTTCGACCTCCCCGTCGCCTGCGGGTGTGGGTACCCCAGCCAGCAGGAGAACGCGCGGGACCGCCTGAGCTGCGGTGCCACTGGCGGGCCGCCCCACCGGGCAGCCGGGTCCCGCTCCGCCCCGGCCCCGAGCCGTCCGCCCCGCGCATCTCCCCGTCAGCCCCGGGACGGCGCCGAGGGGCCGGTCCTGGCCGCTCCGCTTCTCCCGCCGCAGC
>VYZT01035802.1:0-16771 GCA_013400735.1 Pomatostomus ruficeps | reverse complement strand
GCTCCGGGCGGAGCCCCCGCCGGCCGCTGCTCGCCGCGGCGCGGGCGGGTGGAGCCGTGCGGGGAACAGCAGCCGCCCCGGGCGGAGGCGCGCCGGCAGCATGGCGAGGATAGCGAGGAGCGGCGGGACCGTCTGCCCCTGCCGGACCCTCTGCCTCGGTCGGACCCTGTGCCCCTGCCAGATCCTCTGCCTCGGCCGGACCCTCTGCAGCAGCGGGAGCGGCCCCGGCCCCGCCCGGCTCCGCTCCATCCCGCCCCGCCCCGGGAACCCTTCTCGCCGCGCCCGGAGGAGAGGCGAGGCGAGGCAAGGCGAGTCGGAACGGCCGCCGACGCCCGGCGGGGATCGGTCCTCCGGAGAAGGCGTCCTGCTCACCTACCGCACTCACGGATTACAACTGTAGTGTGAAAAGGTCAGCGTCCAAGACAAAACTCGGCTAAAGAAACAGACGTGGTAGTTCAGCTACCTGTTAAGACGTTCACCTGCTGGAGAGAGTCCTGAGGAGGGTCACAAAGACGACCAGAGGGCTGGAGCACCTTTCCGGTGAAGACAAGCTGAGGGAGCTGGGCTTGTTCAGCCTGGAGAAGAGAAGGTTTCAGGGAGACCTTACAGCACCTTCCAGTGCCTAAAGGGAACCCACAAGAAAGATGGAGAAGGGCTTTTTACAAGGGCATATAGTGATTTCTATACCCCTATTACAAGGAGTAATGGCTTTAAACTGAATCAGGATGGGTTTAGATCAGGAAGAAATTCTTTCCCATGAGGTTGGTGAGACACTGGCACAGGTTGCTCAAAGAAGCTGTGGATGCCCCATCCCTGGAAGGCTGAATGGGGCTTTGAGCAGCCTGGTCTAGTGGAAGGTGTTTCTGCCCATGGCAACTAGGTGATTTTTAAGGTACCTTCCAATCCAAACCATTTCATGATTCTATGTATAAGTTCTGTGACACAGACTTGCCCACATCTGTGTTTCTGTCATTTTACCACTTTCAGAAGGGTCAAACATACTGATTCTCATCATACGCTTTTCGATCTACTTCAACTGAAAACTGTTTTTGTTTTTCCTTTCACATCCTGGGCAGAGTGAAACTTTATTAAAAAAACAAAATTAAACAAAAAAATCCCCTGAAAAATGCATTCAGAGAAGGCAGCACAGAATAGACATTTACTAAGTAACAGCCTGTGTCAGCATGATGTTTGTGATAGTGTAAGACTGTCTCAACAGGACTGTGTCTGACGCACCAAGCAGTGGAAGATTTTACATACATCAGCCAAAGCCAGAATGGCTGCAGATGAACAGAGGAAGTCCCACTCCCCAGGGATGGATCACTGTCTGGCAACAGCTGAAGTCCTGTGCTCAGTGTGACAGCACAAAAGAGGAGTTTTGAACTGTTTGTAGCCAAAACCTCCAGCTGTCTTTTCGTCAGGAGCAGAGCATACAACAAAAAGGAAGAGATGCACCTCTTTGCACACACACACACACACACACACACACACACACACACTCCTTGAGCAGCTGTGCCCTCTTTCAGAAGGTTGTCAAGGAGATGAAGACACATGAATAGAAATGACCTAGAAGATGATACTTTACCTTTGCTCCGAGAGGGTGGCATAGTGTTAAGCCATGCTCCTGGTTCCTGAAGACACAACTGGAAAGGGTAGGAAGAGTCTGCACATCTGGGCCGGGTTGCTCAGCATTATACATTACAAGCAGCACCCCAGACACTGCTATTAGTTGCCACTCATGATGGTCACCCACACATTTAAAGTCGCTGTAGTTCCAGTGGCCATCAGCAGAGCTGCTGGGAGCAAGCCCGGAGATCACGTAGTTTCCAGCACTTGTCAAAGAACTGCTCTAAAGATTGTAGGCAGCTGAAAGGCATCTACACAGCCAGAGCTACTGAAATCTTGAGGGAATTATGCCCTGGAGAAGCGGACTTCAAACACATGGTGACCTTCTTGGTCTTCATTCTTCCTGAGGATATTGTACATTGTATGATAGTGGCTTCAGAATGCATCATTTAGCATTATTAACATTGAATGACATAAGCCTCAAAAAGGTTAAATAATGTTTGCATCCAGAGCAGCCTCCTGCTGACCTCAACAAGCAGCATTTTCACATTTGATTTCTCTGTGGATAGCACTGTATTTGGAGACATTTGTTCTCTCTATTGCTCTCAGAGATGGAGAACGTGCCTGTAGGAGGTTAGTGTTTTGAGAAGTGGTTTCAGGATCTTTCCAAAGTAAGTAAGCAGAGTGTGCTCTGAGCCAGAAAAAGAGCTGGTCCCTTTGGCCTCACATGGCCTGACCTATGGGCCACAGCTCTGGGAGCACCAGCATAAGACTTTGCTATGACTCTGGAAGGTGGTTCCTGTTGTGTGCTCTGGGGATGGAAATCTCTTTCAGGCTCATTTAATGTCTCCGTGACTGGTAAGAGGAATAGTTAGATTGCTGGAATATTTCCTGCTCCAGGCAGGGGAATGTGTACAAATGCTCCGTTAGCATAATGAACTTCTATTATAAGCTTTTTCATATCCTCTGTACAGGGTAGCACAATCCCTTTATGATCCAACCTACATAGGATCACTTGCTTCTTGCAGACAAGGCATTTAGAAATATGTAACATAGCTTGGTATAATGTCTCTTTTTTGCTGCCAAGTCAGGCTCCCGAACCTGTTACATCCTCTCTGCTCCGGCACTGACTGTGGTTTGCGCAGGGGACCTGAGTAGCTGAAGAATTAGATGTAGCACGTAGGACTCCTTTGAAATTCTGCCATATGTGATGCCCTTCCTCAGTAAGGAAAGACATCACATATGGCAGAATTTCTCTTTCTTTGGTAGAGACATTCACACTACTGTCACCAGGCCTTGTTCATCAAGACCCTCTCCTCATTGTCCTGCAGGATGAATCCCCTACCATACACAGCTTTCAATCTAAAGGATGTTTCTAAGAAACAGGCTGAGGTCTGCAGTGGAAACACCTTACAGGTGTGTGTATTGCTGTTGTTCAAGGCCAAACAGAAGCTCGTGGTGAGAGGAAAGGAAATTAAGTAAGCAAACTCAATTTTAAATAGAAATATGGCTTTAATAATTCCCTTATGTATAGCTTGAAGGCATGCTACACTCAACGCTTTTGAAAACAGTAAATAGAGGTACAACATTCCAGCCAAATTAACTTTCCTAACCAGCTGATTGCTGACAGTCATGCAATGCAAGCTTTACTTCCCTCTTTTAGGGAGACACTTCTTGTTGCATTGACAGTCAAATTGTGGGCATTTTAACCTTATCATACATAACCTGATATGCAGAAAAGTATTTGCAACAACTGAAGTATAAACAGCATTCAACATATAAATATATACACATAACCCTTTATTCCTCCAATCAGCAACAGAATACGTCATTACACAAATCCGTATGTGAATTGCACTCTTGCCATTTAAATGACTTTAAAATATCCTCATAGATACACAATATCAAGTATTTTAGTATTATTTCACAGTAATATGGCACAAAATTTAAGATAGCAGTTTCTATGTTCTGGGCTTTATGAATATAGGAAAGTGTTTTCCTGTTCCTGTATTGACAATGTAGCTCTGCTGTTTAAGCTCTGTGGTACCATTACCCTGACAGAAAAATTCCTCCTTCTCTGAATGTGCTCTTTGCCTCTCATACAGAAGGCACAGCACCAGCTGTGCTCATGGAGTACACACTCTCTCCAAAGCAGAGACTCATTCAGTGCAGATCATGCCAGGTCATCCTTGTGCTATTTCTGTGTATTGCGATGATGCATTGTCATGTTCTTATTGAAAATGACATTTTTTAAAATATATATCAAACCCCCTAAATTTCCCAGGATGTACTCCTGCTGCTACTGGTCATTACATTATTTATGCTAATGAGAGGAATAAATTAGTGGGTTTAAGTTTTGACATTACACATTGATTTTACACTCTCAAATAAAAGGACACCTGGGGCTCACTCTCCTCATGCATCAGAGGAAGTGCATGAGGTGAATCAGTGCATTTCTTCTGAGTATGGGGAATAAAGGCAGGTGAACATATATTTAACTATAGAGCCCCAGAAAAATTCTCTACTTTTTTAATAGATCTGTCTCCAGTTCATTACCATGCTGGTAAACAAAAGGAACTTTAAAGGTTACTACAGCACTTGTCTGGAATAAGGTGTGCAATTTTGTGGAGGAAAAAAAAAGATTCACTGATACCAGATGAAAAGAGTTACTTTTGGAAGTTCAGGAGAAAGGAGAGCCTATCTTAAAAGTGGAGACTAAAGGACTGGACTTGTTTGTCTTGGCAAACAAAGGCTGGGACAAGGTTCTCTTTGATCTGTAAAACGGGGCCAGATGAGAAGAGCTTTTCCTCTTCCTCTTGCCCTTAAACTACTGGCCATCAAAGAGGCAAAAGAAGTGGGGAAACTCATGTGGTCCCACTTACATGACTGTAAGAAATAATAATTTTGTGTTGCTTCTGCCTCACTTGAGGAAGGGAGGTTGCAGAATAGGTTCCCACAGGTCTATGTGGGTTGGATGGGGAAAGAAGGGAGCTGCTGAAGGGGGCTGCACATCAGGGAGTTTGCAGGAGCAAGGGATGGACTCTGTGAGTCAGGAAAGCCTTTCAGATCTGGTAATGGATAACTGTATAAGTACAGGAGAAGGTGTTTCACATAGCCTGCCCTCCGTGAGGATACCAAAAGGAAAGAGACCTGAAAGAGAAGTGGCTCCCTAAAATGGCTTTTTAACTTCCAGTATTTTAACACTGGCCAGTCATATGCTGGAGACTCTTTTCCTGACCATAGTACTTGCAACATTTTTAGGAAGAACTTTACCTTTTATCAGTGACTGCCCAGGCACTTGGAAATGGCAGTTTCCATTCACAGAGTTGTTCTCAGTTTTACATGAGTCTGTGATAGTAGCTCGGAGGCTGGAAGATTTTGAATCCAAAGAAACCTGACTAACAGCAACACTGCCTGCACTCTTAGAAGAGTAAGTGTAAACCATTTTGAGAAAGGCAGATTTTGTATTTGTTTCTTGCTTGTAAATAATGATATAGCATTTTGGAAGAAAAGTGCAGCAGAGGATTCCATAATTAGATATTAAAACAACGATGATTTCCACTGCTGGCAAGTATTTGCCAAATGTAGTTGCATAGACAGGGATAAATACAATCCACGCTATAAAGTAAATTAGCATGCCAAAAGTGATGAATTTAGCTTCATTGTAGTTCTCTGGCAACTTCCTACCTTTAAAGGCAAATATGAAGCAAATAAAGGCTAGGGCAGCAATGTAGCCCAACATAATCCCAAAAGCTACAATAGACCCCTCATTGCACTCCAGAATTATTGCTCTTGGAATTGAGAAATTTTGATTTACAAAAGGTGTCCTAAATATTAGCCAGAAGGTGCAAATGATAACTTGAATTCCAGTGCAGGTAACCACAGTAGGAATGGGTTTATACATACATTTCAGGAAATTTTGAAGCTTGGGATCAAAGCTGAAAGCTAGTAAAATTTTTAGTGACTTTATTAAAATACATGAAATGCAGAGTGTAAAACTTATGCCAAAGAGTGCCTGCCTAGTTTTACATTTTAATTCTGTGGGTACATCTATGAAGAAGACAGTGCTTAAAAAAATTAAGAAGTGGCTGAAGAGAATAATATAGCAGACAGTCAGACCGCCAGATGCTTTTACCACTGGTGTGTCCAAGTTTTTGGTAAATATTACGCAAATCAACAAAACCAACAAAACCCCAAAAGCAGAGAGGAGGAGGAGGAAGATGGCAAACCAGTCAGTCCAGGCAAGGAAATAGATTGTCTTTCTGTAGCAAGTGGTGCTGTTGATGGGAGCCCAGTAGGTTTTGTTGTTACATCGGTAGCAGTAATCCATATCTGGAAGCAGGAAAAAAAAAAGGAAGATATCTTAGAAACTCAAAGTTAATAAACTGCAAAGTGGATTGTAGGGACTTGAAATACAGGAGCAATGTGGGAAGGGATGCCAAAGGGAAAAGCCGGGTCTGACTGCTTCTGACTCCTGCTGTCGCTGTCCAGGCGGAGGAGCTGCAGGGCTGCGGTGGCTGCGGTGGCACAAGGAGCAAAGGACAAAAGCCTGGAGCTCCCTGCTAGCTGGGAGCGAGCCTTGCCTGCAGCCAGGGGCAAGGAGGGAAAATGACCAGGGCTCTAAAACTGTCTTGCTTATCACTGACCAGTGAAATGTGACCTGGCCAGAGCTCTGGACAGGCAAACTTTAATTGAAACCTGAACAATGGCTTGAGAGTAATCAATTCTCTTGCAAAGATTTGAATTACTTTTCTTTCATTTGTCTCTTTTAACAAGAAAACACCCCAACATTCTCTTTACAGATAGCTTTTAAAATACAACAGCAAGAACAAACATTGCTTTAGACTATGATTTGAAGGGTATTTTTGATTTGAAATTCCTATCCTCTGATATGGAGAAATTTCACAATTAATGGAATAAGAAGGTAAAATTTACTTTCCTTCTGCTCTCAGGATATTAAAATCACATTCTACCTTAATTTTCTTAATTCCATCTCTCTCCTCCATATTTAATTTTCCCCTATAAAAGTTTTTCCTTAAACCTACAAAAGAATCAGTGGTAAAGTATACATCAGATTTAATACTAAAAAATATTACTGTACAGTTATATCAAACTACACAGTACTCTGTGGTAAGACAAAAAATGTGCTGCTAAGCAAAATACATAACCCTTGAACTTCATAGATTCATAGGCTTGTCGAATGGTTTGGGTTGGAAGGGACCTTCAAAGACTATCTAGTTCAAACTCCCCTGCCAGGGGCAGGGACACCTTCCACTACACCAGGCTACTCAAAGCCCCATCCAGCCTGGCCTTGAACATTTCTAAGAATGGGGCATCCACAACAACTTCTCTGTCTAGTGCCTCACCACCCTCAAAGTCAAGAAATTGCTCCTTACTGGACTGGGTGTACTATGGAAGACAGGGAGGAAAGGCTCTATTTAATGAGAGTCAATCTCACTGATAAATCAGCCAGAATTTCCGTCCTAGCAAAGGATAATGCTAGTCAGCTGGACAATCTAATTGCTTTAAACTTGGCTTTTTAAGAAGCATTTATACCAAGTTTTATGGGAAACTGAGCATAAACAAATGTTTCAATCACATTCCAAAATTTAACCCAAGGTTGCCAAGGCATATTATATCCAAACAAAACAATTGCATTGATGCATAAACAAACCTTTATTTGGACCACAATTCTTTACCTGTTTGGTTGCTGTAATGGTTTTCTGGGCAGTAAACACACTCATAGCAGCATGTGTGTGGACTTTCTGTAACCTTTTTCACCTGACCTGGCCTGCAGTGCTGGGAGCATGTTGACTGAACCTTCTGCAGTGTGCAGAGGGGAAAAAAGAAAGATCATCAGCTCAGGCACAGCTAACTACAAAGGAACATTAATATAAACCTAAAGAATTTTTGCAATTTGCATTTTTTTGGTATCATACGTATTTTAAGGAAATCTGAAAATGATGTTGAAAAAAAGACATTATAGGGTCCATATTTCTTGTATTTTCTCCCCACAGGCAATGAGTAATAGAATGGGGCATTATTTACCTGATAATTTTATTTTTGGGCCCTGAGTGCCAATCACTGGATTTGTCTGTACCTTTAAAATCTAGATCAAAGTCTTTAATTCAGCTTTGAACCTGTATTTAGACTGCAGAGGATCATCTTCAAAGAATGCACAGAAGCATTTGATGGGGAATTTGAGTGAACTGCTTCACAAACGAGATCCTGAATCCCTACTCAGCCGCTCTGAGGCCAGGAGGGACACTTTGGCCTGGGGGAGACACTTTAGAGGGTGCTCTGTACTGCACTTGTGACATTCCTGACCCTTGCCAGCTTAACCCTAAGTCATGAAGCTTCACTTCTGGGTGTGTGATTGGGGCCTTCTCTTGAGGTCTCACTTCAGGTTCTCCTTCTAAAGACAATTTTTTGTCAAATGATCTTTTCTGAGGCACACTGCAATCTCCTTCAAAAGGAGGTTTGCACTACAAAGAGGGATAAGATTTGAGGTTTCTTCTGTCCTCAGCTGAGTTCACATGCTAAGACTAGAATTCTGCCCACTAGCAGGCAGTCTCTCCCTGTCCCTTTCGTGGGGAATGCCTTGCATCACAGAGCTGCACCATGGACTCAGACCTCCACCCATGCACGGAGGACAGATTGTCCAGCTGGAACTGGCCAGGGCCACCCACTACTCCCGTGTGCACCAGTGCTGGGGCTCCACATGGCACCACCTACTCATGTTACTGACTCCCAGCTCTAACAGGAGCAAATAAACAACAAAACTTTACTTTTTTTTTTTAAACAATAAAGTCAACACATCTGAATCTTCATGTAAAAAAATAAGAGGTTGTACATAAGTAAGGGCTTTTTATACATTATAATTTTTTTTAATTTTAGAATCCCTTTGTAAGATTCTGGAATAGCATCCTTAGGACAGACATAACCTTCTAGGGCCATTCTGGATAAATAAGTAAATTTTAAATCACTGAGCCTGCTCGTGGGCTAACATGCATCTCAGGGTACATGAAAGGGGTTGAATAAACTCAGGAAGGATTCTCTGCTCTTAAAGGAGAACATTAAACCACACGAGTGATTTCTAGCTGACACATGCTTCAGCTGCAAATGCTGGAGGAGAAAATATTATCTGAAACAAATGTCACATGTTATGTCAACAAATTAAAAATTACCTTTAAAGCCAGAAAATCTTTTTTTTTCTCTTCATCATCAAAGATAAAGCCACCTTTCTCTGCGTCGTATTCTGCCATAGTGGTGATTTTCATGTGGCCATCAATTTCTTTCCAAAGAAGGACATCATAACTGATGCTCATATCTCCATTGGAGTCAAACTTGACTTCCTTATCATCATCAATGACTATAACTTTTTTAAGTTCTTCAAGGAGCTGCACATAAGCGTAAGGAATGGTAACATACACCAGTATCATGTCCGTGTGACAAACTGAGTAGTTTAATATATGTATGATAATATCAAGTTGAAAAGAAATGCTTTTAGGACTAAGTGAAATATTAAAATTCAAATTCATTTTGTTAAGAGAATTACATTATACAGACAATCCTGTTGGCCTTAAAAATCTATTATTAAAAAAATCATAATCTCATAAAATCATAATCATAGTATTATTTTCCAGCCTTGAAAATTTTGGTATGACATTCAGAGAGAAAATACTTTTGGTTGCAAAAACGAAGAGTCTTTTGGCACTCTCCTTCTTGTAAAGAACAGTGGTGGGTGGTGATCTTGTTGTTATTTTACTGTCATCAGAGTCAATTTGAGCAACATTTGCTTCCAGAGTAAATTCCCCCAGCATGTCTGGAAGTATCTAACACTGCTGCCATCTGTGACTCTGCCTGAAATTGTGTATGCCAAGGTGGGACTCAGAACTTCTAGTAATCAATGAACAATATATGCCACTTTGCTCAGATGGCATATGAGATCAATGGCACAGTGGCAATAAACAGCAAGGCCATATTTGATAGGTCACAGGAAATACCAAACCAAGGATGCTTTGCTGAGGCAACTGTCCACCTTCGTTTTGCAATCCATTCTGTTCAACAAGGGAAAACTTCTGCCTCCCTCATCACAGACAGATAAAAAAGGTCTATGTGAATCTAGAAAAGGACAGGTTAAGGCACACTATATGTGCCCACTCCCAGTTCATGGGAAGATGATAGAAGTTCTCCCATTAGCTGCTATAGTTCTTAATTGAAGCAAAAACTTTATTATTTTGCAGGCCTAATGATATTTGGCAACAGTAATTAACTGACAAGAAAAAAAATTCAGTGTTTGGTGAAAGGCTGAGTTCAACTGCATTTGAAAAGCGTGCTGTTACCTGGGTCCATTTGTGATATTCACGGTGTTTAACAATTGTGCCGACAGGCACACTACCTCAATAGGCTTTATCAAACTTATGTGACTCATCTGGTGTATACAATATGCCATTTTTTCATGTATAATATAATTTTTTGGAGAGTTTATATAATTTATGAAGAACCAGTGTGTTTCTAACCAATTTGATTGCTGCATTTGATTTGGATGCTGCATAGTTGTGTGGAACTTTTTTTTATTGTATATACTCAGACTAGTCATTTAATTTTTCTCTTCTTCAATTTTCCAATTTCTCTAACAATATGAGAACACCAGAGCTTTTTGAATACATCTTGAGCTTCAGATGGAAGGGGCTAATATTTAGCAACATTTTGGTGTAACTGGTTATTATTTTTGCAAAGACTGTAACACCAATCACTCTTGTTTTCCTGTGTGTGGAGATATGTTATATGGATTATTTGGACCCTAAGATTTTTCTGTACATATATATCTCCCTTCCTAGAGGGTTGACTTTTCATGTAGAAGAAGTATATTATGAAAACATCACAGAGGCAATAATTATGTCTTTCAGTTTTCTTCATGAATGAATAAAACTTAAAAGGAGTTTTAATTTGTATGGTTTGGGATTTAATTCAGTAATGGTGTAAATGTAGCTCCATAAAGCTGCATTCCTACAAAGAAGTCCTGAATTTGTCCCATTAATGTTTACTAATTCAGGTAAGAGTCTGATTGTTCCTGGGTTATTGGTTGGTTTGTTTTTTGTTTTTTTTTCCAAATCCCATATCTTGGTTTGACCTGCCCTGACCTAGGATAAGGGGTCAGAGCAAATCAGAATGCTTCAGAGGTTGTTTGGCTTTTAAATGAACATTTGTTTAATCCTCTGAGTAAAAGTGTGTAAAAGTGAATAGTCCTGAACAGGTTCTTGGGTAAAAGGTCAGGTCAGGTTTACTTGTCCGATTTTTCCTCTTCTTTTCCCACCCAGTAGAATATGATAACGAGTACCTCACCCATCTTAAAGGTTATGTCTTTATATATAAGTCAAGATCAGACAGAGGAATAAAGTGTTGCATTTTCAGTTTCAAGTAGAGACTCAGTATAGAGGAAAACACTTGAATTAAGACCAAACAGATACAATGATGAGAGAAAGAGAGAGAGGAAAACAAACTCTTTCGTGAATGTTCCTATCCTGCAGTATCCCCATCTCTCAAGAGCACTCAGGATGTGTATGAGAGTGGTTTACAGCAACAGGACCAACCACTAGTGGTCAAATAGCTGATAAGTCAGTGCAAATTGACCATACATTTCATTTTACCCTACATGAGTAGTTAACAAGATGTTTCAGCAAGGAGTCTGCAGACTGAAGCCTCCATTGAAGCTGGTGCCTGCTTTATGTGCTCTTTGAAGGTGATGCAGGAAGTGTTGGGGTAGCTAATGAAGACCGGAAGCTGAAGATCAGTTCTGCACCTGTAGATCCACATGTTTACAGCCATTGTCATTGCAGCCATCGAGGAGGAGATGGTGGTTATGCAGTTACCACCATCCCTTAGCCATCTATATGTGAAATGCAGTAATCATTCTCTACCTACAGTATAACACATCCATGGCTTACCACCAGGAGCTTCTGCATTTACATGGGCCAAAGAAAGGGAGAAAAAACTGGAGACTGGAATGTAGTCCTCATTACTGCAGCAGTTAGACACTGCCGCTCTAGCACATAGTCTGATTTCAGTAGGTGAAGAAAATCAGGAAGAGAAATAAAAAGCCATTTATTAAAAGGACCAAGCTTTTAACTCCTGGAGTATGGGAGGAAAACTGAGATGAAAGCTAGGCAGAGAGAAAGAGACCTGAAAGAACTAGCATCATACCTCCCAGGGAGTGAAGGCAGAGGGATCCTTGCAGTCTCTGTCTTTGCACTGCCCTTTAATAGCATGAGCTATGGCATAAACTGCAAGTATAGTACTGTGGATAAAACCTGGTTCAATGTTAGCATTCAAAAAATCATCTCTCCAGATCTGAGGTTTAGTCCCATCATTTTCCAATAGATCATCCTGGGACTGGTTTGCAATGCACGTTTGAAAATCGTGATATTCCAGGTGTGCACAGACTGACAAAAGCATAATATATTCACATAAAAACTTGTTGTTTTCTGTGGGCTTTTCGTGAAGGTTTCTCAGAAACTCTTGGAATGAGGAGATGTCTCCACTTTTAAATCCAAATCCCACAACTGTTCCCAGCTGTCTGATATTAGGAATTGTGCTGATCTTGACTGCAGCTGACCAGTTATCACTTGCAATCCAGATTTTATTAACATTCCTCTCAATTGCCTTCTTGAATAATTTGAGCACGTGAAACTGTCTCATAAAGACAACAATAACATTTACTCTTGTTTCCTTGACAATCTTCTCAACTGCATGATCAACTTTGGTGTGAAAGGTGCTGTCAGAGAGGTAGGCTGGCAGCATCTCTTTGAAAGCAATGCAAACATTGTTCGCCATGGCCTGGACTCCAAAGCTCTCCAGAGCAAACCGCCCATTGTCATCATCGGTGGCTATTACTCCGATCCAGTTCCACCCACATTCACAGATCAAGCGGGTCATTGCTCTTGTCTGATGAAAATCACTTGGGATAGTCCTGAAGAAAGAAGGAAACCTGATTTTGTCACTGAGGATTTCAGCTGATGAGGCAGGACTGACCTAGGAAGAGCGAACAATTCTGTTACAGATGTGATCTCCAAAGGATGCCAAGAGATCCAAAGCTGCCATGATTATTCTTTCCTCCCACCTGACCCGGGCTCCCTCCTCCTGTGAGTGAACATCAACAAGCTGCAGCCAAAGGGGGGAGGTTCTCTCTCCCTGCATCCCTAAAGGATGCAGACTCATGCCCGGTACCAGTTACACTTCTTTTTTCACTCTCTTCCACATAATTCAGTGAAGGCCAAGAGCGAAGGTTTTCAAAATGGATAGGACAGTAATGATGGTATAAAGATTTTGGTTTACTCTGTTCAGATACCATCAACATGCTCTTCAAAACAATATATATATATATATATATATATATATATATACTCTCCAAGATTTAATTATTATATTTCAAAAGGATCATTAAATCACCTGGAAAAACCTCACAGAAAAATAAACAGTAACCAATACTACAGAATGCTATAATTCTTTCAGACAAAAGATTTATTATCTTTTTCTTGTAAATGTAGCTAGAAAACATAAGTAGAACATTGCCATTGAAATTTCTCCAGTTTTAATCCTTTTTTGGTTTTTTGTTGGAAATTTTTTTCCCTTATATTGCTGACAGTTACTAAAAAATAAATCTAAGTTTTCCAAAATGAGAGTCACCTGTCTGGAGGGGATACCAAATCTTACTGTGTCAGAACATCGCAGATGCTATTGATAAGAAATATCTGTTGGGTCCCATTTTCCGTTTATGCCCTAATACAGATATTTTTTAGTCACTTGCCTATTGATTATGTCCAAGTGTGACATTTTAGTTTTCATACTTACTACAGCTTCTGTGGTGGCGTTGGAGGTCAGAATTACTTCTTACCATTGCAGAGGAGAAGACTCAGTTAGCAGTTATCTTTACTTCAGATTTTATGTCTTTTCCATGTATTTGGTTAATTTATATCAATTGCCAAAATCAAAGTGCAAGACAGGATGGTATGGAAGTGGATCCGCTTCTTTCTTGTTAGTCCTGGCCTTGACCCCAACTCTTACAAAGGTGAAAGTAGGAATGTAAGCATGGGCCTAAGCACAAGTGTGGGACTGTACTAGTCCTAGAGAGGTCAGAAATAGAGAAGGATGTTTTGGTAAGGACCAGTGTGAATCTAAACTGTTGTATTTTTTCACTTCTGCAATTGTTTGAAGAGTACCAGTATCTTTGTTTTAGAGCAATCTTCTTCACTTCCCTAGTTTTCCATAGTTTTAACTGATTCCAGCATTTAATTTCTCTTAGATGGGAGAGAATTCCTGGATTTCTGGCCAGATTTGACCTGGTCTCATTTTTTTTAGCTTGAGATTGAGTATTTTCATATTCACCACCAGCCAGACTGGACACGGCAGCTGTAGCTTTGCTGCCTGAACAAAGTCCTTGAGTGTCATCCAGGGTATATTGGAGTAACCAGGACTGACTAAAGGCACTGCCAGGCTGACAAGAGCCCAGCATCATCCTGAAAGAGCACTTGGATAAATGTGCCTTGGAAATATAAAATATCCCTTACAGCCTTTGTTTGGGCAAGCAAATCAAACTCTCCACTTGGAGCTGAAGCCCACCTGTCCTGATGTCCTTAGGTTAAACCAAATCCTGCCCTGTAGTAAATATGTGGCTTTTGCAATTCCTGTAATCAGAACCTTTATTCTAAGCATGGTAGATGTGAACCTCTGTCCAAAATAAAACAATTCCCTCAAACCTACCTGTGGGATTAATTGCAAAGCTAACAGCCTTGACACTGCCATCGACACCTCTGAGTAGCTGGCTCCAGTGACTGCCTTGACTCTTGGAATGTAGTCTGAGTAGTTACACCTGAACTCTACAGCATCCTCAGAAGAATTGAATCTAGACAGAAATCTCAGAGCAGACGCCATGGCTTTTGTAACTTCTGCACACGTGTCGTAAATTTCATAGCCCAGAGTAACCCCAGATAACAGCGTTGAGTTGTTGACGGTTTCAATAGCGTGTATCATTGCAAGTGTCTGAAGAAAAACTTGAATTTCAAAGCTGTCAGGAAACATAAGGTGGTATTTTTTAGAAAAATTTTGTTGGAAGCAAGGGTGATTCAAAGTCTTTTTAAAAAATGTGTTTACCGGTTCTATAAGCATGAAGCAAAGAAAAGGAAGTACTAAATATTTCAGAATAGAAGAAAATATTTCAGAGGTCGAGGTCTCCAGGGGTTGCATTGGTATTTCTAAAATACTCTTCAGACCTGATGAAGTTAGCACAGCTATTTCCCCTCATCTCCAGTGAATGTTATAACAGGTGATTAATCAGAACTGAGCTAGCACAAAATGTCTACAATATAACCAACACTCATTTCAGGCCAACTTCTCTAAAGATTACAAATCTTGTGAATTAAATGAAATTTTAGATGGATGTGAGATAATTCATGTCTCCATAGAAAAATAATGGAAGACAAAATTATCAACTTAAATCAACATTTTGATATAAATCCAGATGGATACCTGCATATCTAGCTGATTATTAGGTTCAGATGTGGGATTAAGTTGTAAAATTCAAATAAAATTTGTGGATTTGCACCTGTATTTCAATTTTTAAAAAGGCATGTTTGGAATTTCTGTTCTTAGGAAAGGTTTATTTTGTACTTAAAATGAAATTCACCAGGTTTCCTTTTTATGCATTCCAGAAAAATGGATGTTTCAAGCACAGTAGGATTTTGAGCCAACAGAATAAATATCCTGATGCACAGAATGCATGCCTGACGAGGAGCTTATATGTAGCTTTTATATATATATGTAACCTATAACATAAAAATCTATAATTCAAAGTGTAATAATTATAGTAATTATAAAAATATCTACAAGGTCACCATCAAGATACTATAGAGATTTTAACTGAGCTGCCTGAGAGATGGGAGGCAGCCTTTAATATGGGCTTAGGTAAAATGGAATAGTCTGTCTGTATTGCAGTCATGTAGGTTCAGCTTCATAACAAATAATGGATAGCTGCCCAGCAGAGCCCTTCAGACCTATAGCAAATCAGCATTTCCATGGAAATCAGATGATAGCACAAACCTCCAAGGCTATTTGATTATCTGTGAAGATTGAAATAGGAGGCTCATTCTCTTCCTCAGGCAGCCATGGTATTTTTTATTGTAACTTTGCCATACTTTGTCATCCTGTATTAATTTACATGAAATTCATGTCATGTCCAATGAATTTTTAAAGATTAAGCAAAGCAAGAGAACCAGAATTTTTTGACCTTAATATAAGAGCTCCATGCCCAATGTCAGTGATCTCTTCTTTGCTATATGTTTAACTTCCAGCATGACTCACCCAGCACAATTCTGAATTACTGGCTTGATGGGATCTTCTTCTGGATGCAGCATCTCGCTATGAACCGCAAACAAGCCTCCAATAATGATGTCCCCCGGAGAACTGGCACCCATGAAGTCGTCAGCATTCTGGCAGGAGAAAGTGATGTCGGCGCCGATCACAAAGCAGGGGATCAAAAAGATAACAAACGCCATGTTTCTGTTTTGCTCCCTCCCAACTTTGAGTCAATCGAGCTGCAGTGCCAACAAGGGCTCCTGTGTCATCTGTAAAGAGCAGCAAAGGACAAAGGCTGCACTCAAAAGTTGGTCACACCTCATAAGGTGTTTGTATTTGCCTCGCTGGCCAAGGCTATTTTATTGAAGGTACTGAAGCAATGCTGTCACATAAAACGTGAGGGTGCAGGGGTGTGAGAGTGGAGAGGGAGGGAGAAACATAAATGGGTTTAAAAGGAAATGCTGGACATTAAATCTTATGTTTTGTTCAAAGTTTATGATACCTTATCTGAAATATGTGGCAAATATTTTGGTATAAATTTGGGCTTGTTTTGAATACCTTTCAACTGAGTGCAGGGTGCAAAGGAGCAACTGTAATATGGTAGTAGTGATACTGCTGTGACAATGTTCTAAGAGTCTGGTCCAAAGAGTTCTAAAATACAAAGACCCCCCTGTCACAGTGTGCTTAAATCAGACTCTGGTTGAAAAATCCCAACCCCAAACTACCAAAAGACTACTTTTCTCTCAATCCTTTTTTATATGTTTTAAAATCCTTGTATAAAAATTGTTTGGATAAGTTAATATTCATGGTTCTGAGGCACATGTACTAGGGACTTCAGTGGGCTTTGGATCAG
>VYZT01035784.1:0-16616 GCA_013400735.1 Pomatostomus ruficeps | reverse complement strand
TTCAGAAAATTACAGCAAGCCATCCATCAATCTAAATAAATTTTCTTTTAAAGGTTAAAAAAACTGCAGCAATTTTTAAAAGACAGGTTGAAAAGATATGGTGAGAAATTTGGATCACGAAAAAGCAGAATTTTCAAAAACACCCAGATTACGGGTATTGTTTTGAAAATCTAGAGTTGCTTCACTTAAGCATTTATTGCTAACACATAACTTTTTTTATGTGTAATGAGCCAAGACAGTTTTGCAACTCCATGCCACAGAAGAAAATAATGGCTACTTCCCTGATAGAAACACTGAACATTATTCTATCATTCAGAAGATAATCAATTAATATAATTCTACTTATTTAAAGAACTCTGTCTGGTAAATGTCCCAGAATCTTTTGCCTGCACCAAAATCAATGGCAATATTTTTTCTGGCTTCCAGGGTCAGGATTTTAGCTTTAGGGGTTTCTTGCTACAAAGACTTTACACAAATTTACACAAAGGCACAGCAGATACAAAGATAAAATCCAAGGCCCTAAAGAATGGAAAAGGTCATTTCAGTGACACAAGAAAGCAGTCAGTCCTTAGTTTGTTATGCTTGGTGACTAACAACAGCAGCACTGTAAACTGAACTTCTGCAATCCCCTCATTAAAGTGCGTGCCTGAGACAGAGCAGTAACATCACTGGGAAAGCTAAGGAGCAGTATCCCACTTTGAAACTGAAGCACTGCATCACTGTGCGTGGCACACGAGTGATGGAGCTGAGATCAGACCCTCTGGAGTGCTCCAGACATCAACAAACAGTCTTTTGCTGCTTATCACAGGATTTTGTCCTCGTTTTCAAAGGAGAGTATCTCCTTCCACCAATAGCACATACTTCATGTTCCAACAGAGCGAAAATAAAATGGAGCTGGTATTGTAAAAATGAAACCACCAGAGAATGATAATCTTTTGGCTACAGATACCTTTTGACTTGCCAGGTTTGCCCAGCCCATTTTTTGATAAAATCCATCCCTGTGGTGTTTCCTGGTACTATATATCAGCTTTTAAACAATGACACATTTGTGTTGCACCCAGAATTGTGAGCACATTTCACACTTTGTGAAAATGTAGTAAATTAACTGTACATAAACAGCCTTGGACATGCTGAAACAAAAAAACCTTCCAAACGTATTTCATCTCCTTAGATCATTTCTGAAGTAATCTTTGGTTCTTCCTGTTTTTTGCCTAATTTTTTTACACAAATATACAGAGGCACACTGCTGTTCGATATTGGCTTGTTTGCAGGGGTATAACTATTAGATCTGGAAGTTTGGTGATTCTCTCTTTAGATAATTACTGGCTTTTAGTAATTAATAAAAATACATATTTTTAAAAGATTTGTATAACTACAAATTTAAAATATTTATCAGACACGAGACAGAGAACAGAAAATAATACTTTTGTGAATTTGAGAGCATTTCATGTATATTTTTTCCTATACCTGGCAGGCATTAATTATATTAGTGATGCACAGTACCTGCACTTTTTTATTATTGTTCCTAGAACAACTTATAGATACAGAGATTGGAATTCAGAGCTTGTGATATGAACAAAAATAAAAGACAAGTGTTTGGCAAAAGCTAAGCCATAACTCAGTATTCTTAATATCCAGTCGTCCTCCCAGTTGATCCTTTGCATAATATTTAACTGGTTATCACTTGTAAAACCCTGACATTGCCCCTTAGATTTGTAGATGTGTTCTTTCTTCAGGAAATCTTCTGATGGATTGAGTTAGAAGTATTCATCTCCACATTAGAGGACAGGTTTTGTTCTCAAATGTATGTTTTACAGGTTAGGTCACGTATAGTTAACATTCTTGTGGAGGAAGAGGAAGCATTTTATTTTAAAGTATTTATTAGTTCTTTTTTGGAATCACTTTACGATTTTATAGCCCTTTGTTTTGTCTCCAGCTCAAAATCTAACCTGAAGCCTCTTTTCCCCTGCTGGGCCATCATGAGAGCACATGGAGAGTGACTCTTGGAGACAGAGCTTGACTGATGTGTGCAATGAGGAAAGAAGCCCAGCTGAAACTGATGTACTGGTTTTAGCATCTGGGCAAGGTCGATGCATCAGATCAAGAAGGGTGTTAGTTCTTCAGACACCTGGTGAGTAAGGGAAACATCATCCCCCTAAGGGAGGCTCTGGCAAGGAGACACAGACAGGCCATTCTTGCTGTTGAAAACTGGGATGGATCTGAGAAGCGAGTTGGTTAACACGTGTCTGCCTCTGAAAGCTGCAGCTGCTCCTCCTGGCATCCTGAGATACTGCAGAGGAAGAGAATACAGGGGGACCATTGGGAATCACTGCTAATGTACCATCTAGCAGTTTCTTCTATGTAGATAATCATCCAGGATCTAGCATGTTCTTCTCCATGACCAGGCTCAGGGGTTCTCTATGTACATGCTCAGCATTTTAATAAATCTTTCTCTGTATTCTCAGAAGCAGCATCTGTGGGGACTTTCACTGGCCCTGCCTGTGTTCTAAGACACCATAGGAACCACATCTTCCATTCCCCTATTCAGCAAGGAAATGGGGCAGAAATTAGGAAAGCTGTCTTTCACCTTTAAATGTAGTTCTCACCACTCTTTAAAATAATATTCAGCTTGGGGTTTCCTGTAGGTATTGAGGTGAATTGTATCACCAGGATAAAAAGGAACCATGTGTATTCTTCTGTACAATGAAAGCCTTTTCTTCTCTTTATCATTACTACACAAAATATGCTGTGTTTCTAGTAAAAGCAGAGACCTCATAGAAGCAAATATCTAGTGCATGTAAGAAACAGCAAAAACTGGGTCATCTTTGAGTCTACCTGTTTGCTAGAAGAGGAAGCACTTCTTTAAATGCAATTTTGTACTGGCTTGCATCAAACTGCAGTATGTCACATCTGATATTTACAGTAGTTCATGTACTGAAAAAGGATGAGGTGAATTCAAGGTCAGGAGGATTCTGTAAATACTATTCCTGCTGTTCTCTGTAATCCTGCATACATGTGTGGGGAATAGTCCAATTTCTTTTTACACTTGTGAGTACTCACACTGGACCCTACCTAAATGGGTGCTGAGCACCTGCAGACATTGGCAGATGCCAAACATCTTCTCCCGATTCATTTCTTCTCCACAGTAATTGGATGAGCTGAAACCTTATAACCATACCTTCCTGCCCAGCCACAGCTCCTACAATGATTGAGTCTAGATTTGACTTCTGTGGCTCATTGCTGATTTCAACCATTAATTCCTTCTGTGTTACACAACACTTCATAAAGACGAGGAAGCCTGCAGTTCTAGTAAGTTAGATACTTAGGGAGAATAAACACATGATATAACAATGCACCACCTGCACCGGAAAGACAGCCTGGTGGTTATAATTAATCAATATCCCAAAGGTGACTGTGGTCTTCTGCCTTTGACAAAATACATGGCTACAGCCAAAGTCTGATCTCAATTACATGCACAGAAATCAAAACCAATTTCACTGTATTCTCCGATGTAAACAAGACCAAAGTCAGGTTTCAGTTTTTTGGGTTTTTTTTCCCAAAATATGATATTCCACCAAGTTTCTGATCCACAAAAATTCTGACTCTGGTAGAGCATACACAATAAAATTTTACCCATCATGATTTGGCAACATTTAAAGTATGTCCGCTGAAACTTAAAGCAGGATACTTTAGACATGGTCAGATACATACACAATAAATGAACACAGGAGGGAGGAAAAAAAAACTAGATGAAACAGAAGGGCTTGAAAAAAATAAAATGCTAGAATCCAAAAGACTCACCTCCTCGCCTTCATGACTAGTATGTCTTTTTTTTTGACACCCAGATTTTTAAACAAATGTAGCTTGGGCACCAAGAGATTTGAGCCTGATTGACATTGCATGGATGAGCCTGACGTGTATTTCCCCTTCTTAGGAGAAGTAACCTAAGAACCATTATAATCCTTCAATATATTTCAAAACTGGGGAACCCAAATCTCTTAGAGATGTCCATCCAATCCTTTGTGGCTGGCCACTGTGAATCTGCCACGTGTGCCAGGTCTGCAGCAGGCTGTGGGCACCTGGCAGGGCTGTCAGGGAGACCAGCACACAATGGAAATCACTTCTGTCACCCTGTGCATCCCTCAGTGATGGGGGCAGCCAAGTAGTGACACACTGGTGGCATTTCTGGGCATGGGAAGCGCCACTAAGCCAATAAGCTCCCCTGTGCAGCCTGTGGGTGGTACACAGCTGGGAGGAGTGATGTGGGAAAGGGCTGGAAGCTGCTGACAGTTTCTATGTTCCACCCAGCAACCGCCAAATGTGCTCCTTCTCCCAGCTACCTCCCACCTCTGTTTGCCCAAGAAGCATCCTCACAGGCATGGGGGTCCTGCCTGCAAGCTGAGGGTCCATGTAAGGTTGATGAGCTGGGGCGAGGGTGGTGCCAGTGCCCAACGCTTAATGGGTGGCCTTGCCTCGGAGTTGTTTTCATCAAAGCCAGATGGTGATGGTGTGCCGGAGTCCTGGTGCTTTTCTTCCACATGGGTGTGTTTTGGAAGGCTGGGCCCCAAGGCTAGGGAGTCACAGACCTCGAGTAGCACTGCGACACAGTGCTGAGACTCGCTTGTCAGACTGTGGTCTCTGCTCATGACAGTTTGTCAGACAGTCTGACCTAGAAAGGACATGGTCTTCATCTCTCTCACTGACAGGGCTCAGCTCTTGTCACAGCCAGCAGAAGCAATCTGCTAAGGTTCCTGATGTTGCCTCTGGGAACAAATCCTGAAAACCATGAGACCTCTCCACGTACAGCCTAGTCAGAAGGCAGGCAGTGACCTCCTCTGAGGCCCATGTGTGACTAGGACTGTGACTGGGCCTGAGAGAGCACATTTTGTGGGGTTTATAGCCTTCTTTTTCCTTTTTAAAAATTTATTTATTATTTTTTGAAAACAGAAGAGAAAATAGGAAAAAAACCTAAAAACATAATTAGAGCCAAAAGAGCAAACAGTATAACAGAAAGCTGTGTTTAAATGTTAGGAAAATACTTGTAGCATGTCAGATGAGTGTGTTTATAGCATCCTCTGAACTGTTCTCATACAGCTTAAGGATCCTGGCACATGGTACTTTGAGAAACTACTGAAGGATTCATTCTTGAGCAGGGGCCTCTGGGAATGAGGAGGAATGCTTGGAGTGAATCGTCTTCTCCATACATTGCTGGTCTGTGGTGTGGGCATCTTTCACTCCAGACATGTGACATAAGTGTGACATGTGACATGGTAGCAGGTATTACATAAATATTACTAAGGAATAAAAGACCTGGCATCAAGGAGGTTGCTCAACAGATTTCTCAAGCTACAGTACTACTATAAGGAGAAGCAAACAGTTCTCTTCTCCATAATCCCCATTTGGGAATGCATTTGCAAAGACCTGTTTCTCATCAGCATTACAGAAAATGCCAAAGATTTTACATAGTCATACTGGTCTATCTGCATTTGACTTATTCTAGAACTGGTTTCCAACATTAAATATTAATTTTAACTTCTACACTGTCTGCCATAGTTCAGAAGATCAGGCTTCTGGCAAACCTGAAGTTCCTAGGAAACCACTCAGTCAGGGTCCATTTCTTGGAGGTTAGGGTGGGCAGAGGAAAACATGGCTGATCTGTAACATTGCACTCCAGCAATCAGTTTCACCCGCTTTAGAGAGGTGTTAGCGAGCCTTGCCTGGCAAAGGCTGTAAGTCTGAACTAATGGCTGGTTTTAAAACACTTGGAGAGCCCTGAAGGGAAGGTGCAGTGAAAGTGCAAAGTATTGCACTTATTAGAGTCTTTCAGATGCCTTAGCAGTCTGTGTGGATCTCCTAGAGGCTCTCCAGAACTTTTGGTTCTTAATTTCCCCCTGGGGGACTCTCCAGTTACTTCAGTACCCAGAAGCCTGGAAGAAAACTTGATGTCCACTACAACTCACTTTCTCAATGTATTTCTTTAAGCATATACAGATATTCAGGACAGTTTATGGCCAGAAACATCTTCTTTCAATATATCCTTTGTACCCTTCACATGCCTTTTCCTACAAACTCTTAGTCTGACTCTCTTTAGAAGTAAAACATTCTAGTCCAATCTCAAGTATTTTAACTCCTCTCTAAACAGTACATTCATGTACAAAAGAAGCTGGAAATCAGTGTTAACCACCAGGAGACGTGACCTTGAAGTCATACTGCAGAAGGAGGCCATAGTTTTGACGGAAGCTGATTAATTGCAGATAGAGCAAACCTTTTGAATCTCAACCATATGAGAATATTTACTTCATATGACTCATATGTAAAAGCTGCTTAGAACAGCGCTTTAAGAGAAATTTCTGGTCAGAGCTCACTCTGTCAACTTACAGAAATAAAGAAAATACCTGAGGTGTGTTCCTAGATGTAATCTGCTCTCAGCAGCTACAAGACACTTCAGTCTGAGATGAATGTAAGAGTACTTGGTAAATCCCAAAGACACAAGAAGAATCCAGAGATGGAAAGAATGCCAGACTCTCCCACATGGAATCTGCATTATTTTAGTGAATAGAATCACCTTCAGTGACTTATTTTCCATGCAAGTCAGCTATGAAAGACTAAATCATAATGCTATTGGATTACAAAAGTTCAACGATTTCAAATTACGAGAAGTGCTTATATTGCCACCTGCTGGGCTTTGTTGCTTCATGAGCACACAAGACAGAGCAGCAAGCATACTGTTTTTCAAGTGTCTCTTGCAGATACGGGGTTGCCAATAATTTCAAGCTGAATGAACAGAGAGAGTCAAATAAAAAAAAATACAAAACAAAACTATCAGTGTTAATGTTCTTGTGGTTCCAACAGACTACTTCTCACTAATCCCCAAACCTCTCTTCAGAAAACTGACCATTCAAACTGGTTTTTGTTAAAATTCAAGTAAATCCATTTTTAAGGTCCATGCTTGGTAACTCTTACCACATGTGAAAGTACCTGTTAACAAGATGAGACAAAATTATATTTGACATACTGAATGGGGGGGGCTGTTTTGCTACAGTGCAGCATCTAATACTACAAAGCCAGGGCAACAATAAGTATTTGAACCCTTTTTAATAGAATAGTTTACAACTCTTCTATGCTGAAGGTTTAAGTCTCTTCTGTTGTTGTACAAATACTGTAGAGTGCGGTGTCTGCTTCTGTGAGACTGTATCAGTTTCCAGCTGTAATCAGCTGTGTCAATGCAGCCATCACTTAGTTCTGTTTTATGCAATGCAGTTCATTGACAAGATGATGCAGCATAATTGGTGTAGATGTGCGTGATGGCCCAAATTGGTGACAAGTTTGCAGCAAAGAAAGCACTTCCTGAACACCTTTTCTTTCTTTAGATTTAGATAAACCATGAGAGTGGGAACTAGTAAAAACTGCTGCTTATGGAGCTGTGCCATTGAAGTGTCATATGTTCTGTCTTAATAGTATTCCTTCTTCCACAAAAATAGCTCTTAGGAAACAAGTGAAATTAAATCTAAGAACACAAGATATTTGTGGAAATTTTGAATCTAAAAATTCCTTGGATGAAATAAAAAATTATGTCAGAAAAATACTTCCAAAAATTCAAAATCAAAGTTAAAGATATGGTTTGGCCCTCTACTTTTACTCCTAAACAGATTTTGGTCCCTTAACCATTATGCTATTGAACAGGGACAAACAACTTCCTAAAACTAGCAAAAGACCCAATGCTAAAAATGCTCAGGTTTCATCTGTGTAATTGGTTTGTTCTTTCCACTTCCCAGGTCAGAGGATTTATAGCTGTTTAATCACGTTTTTCTTGGAAAACATGTAATTGGAAAACCTGTTTCCCATGTATGTTTGACATTCATTAAAGGATTCTAACTTTCTATTTCTGTTAGACTTTAGGTGATGCACTCTCAGAAATACAGCATGAGTGGAAATATCTGGGGTTTTTTAAGGCAGTTCATCCATATGCAGTTCAGAAGGGACATCACACATGCTGAGAAATCTGTCTGCAAACAGAATGTGTTAGCCTATTCGGATCATCATGGTTAGCATGCTTTCGAGGTCAGAACCTGGTAAGTTAAACGTAGCTGGACATTTAAACGCAGTGCTGCAGACTGTATCATGGCAGTGTGGTTGGACAGCTTCAGTTGCAGCTCATCCTCTCAGAAAGGCAAAAACATCCCCATTGACCCAAGTGGAACTGATCAGAAACATCTGTATTACCACAATGTGGAAAAGCAGTGGGTATGTACTGGAACTCTGCTCTCAATAACTGGCATCCTTTTCCAGTGTTCAAAGACACAGTGCTCCGCTCTTTATTCATGGCAAACATCTTGCTTGCATTGGAGACTGCTACTCCCAGTGCCAGCTAAGCTGGGTTTTCATGATCATTTTCAATAATGAGAGGAGTAAAACTTTTACATACCTTCATGCTGATTTCATACATAATTTTACTATACAGAATCTTCTATATAATTTTATTTAAACGAACGAAAATACATGATGAGAATAAATTTGAAAATACGGAAGTCTACCCCATAAGTAATCCAACCAAGTCACAAGTAAAACAACCATCCACAAAGAGAGGTGTAGTAAACAGATTTTGGACATGAAAAAAAAGCAGACTCATATTGTGGATGATACAGATGGAGGCTATAAACTGGACTGAGCATGCTCTCAAGAAACAGAAAATACAGAAAAAGGGCTGTGTTTTATTAAAGTTTGACTTCAAATAACTGACTTTATCTTCCCATTTATTTCAGGCTGGATTGCTGAAACTGTATTGTGAAGAAATGCCAGCTATTAGGGGTCAGCATTGTCCTCCCTGGTCTTTTTTGGAGTGCTGTGAAACTCCTAGGCTTGTCTGAAACATGCTGACAATTAGTGTGCCCCCTAGACAAGGAGGTTCATCTGGAGTTACTGACCTCGAGACTTGGTCTATCACCTCCCCTTCTCCATAGATAAGTTTTCCCTTAGAATAGCAGTCTACTAATGTTCGAGGGGATCTCACACAGGAAAAATCAAACTACAGATCTGATAAGACTCCAGAAATTTTTGCTTAGTTCTAATAAAAAATCCTCAAGACATTCATAACACTTATATATAATTGCTGGAACTCTGCTGGATAGAAGCTCTCTTCATTCTTCAGTCTTAGAAATACTATGCTGCCTAACATTATATTTGTCCTGTATTCATCATCAAGCCCACAGATCTTCTTCAGATCCCTCCTAACTTTTGCACAAGCCAACAGCTCATTCCACCATTTAGATAGCTTACAGTTCTCTCGTTAAACACAGCTGGATCTCTTGAGATATCTAGGTACATAACTCCTTTGATCACAGACTCACAGGAGAAGGAGAAAGGCCTCTTACCTCCCTTGAAAAGAAACTGCCTGTCCAGACCACTTCATACCATAATCACATTTCTGACAACTGTCTATTCTCTTTGGCATTCAGGTCAGCTTCAGAGAACAAACTGCACTGAAAACTCTAGAGAATCTGCTGATATTTTCCACAGACTTTTTCAAAAGAGCCAAGACAAGCTGATATAGGTGTCCTCCCTTGTCTTTTCAGAAGTCTGGATTTTGCTAAAGCTGATCTTCTGGGAGTTATATTGGGTATTTTTAGTGCAACATCAATGAAGAGTTTGGTATCTAGTCTGTTATGGTACCTACATGAGATGAAGACATGCTTAGGATCCTGGGCATGTCAAGGTTAAGTATGCAAAAGTGGAATTCTGAGTGCTCATTTCTATCCTTGTACTAGGTTTATGAAAATTCAGAGCTGAAATATGGCAGATGAAACAGCCTCTCTGTCTTTTTTTTTAAGAAGCTGAACAGACTGAGGCTCTCTATTCTCATAGCCACAACTGTGTTTTTCAAGATGCATACTCCTTTTACATCTTATCTTCCAAGTGATATAATGTAAATATTTCATATTAAGGGATTAAACCCCTTTCATGTGGCTCTGCTGTATTATTTGAGTGCTTCCAGCTTACGCCTTTGTAACATGGAGTGTACAGTGTGATCCATGTTCCCAACTCTGGCTTTTTCCATGCTTGCACACATTTTGCAGCATTATGGCAATACACTGAGAAGTGTAAGTTCTCCAAGAGGTATTCAGAGAAGATACCTCTGTCCATACACATCTTATAAGTCTAAATGGTAGAGGAGGGGACACAGGGAGGAAAACAACTACAGGGAAAGTTATGGTGGCTAACAAACCAGTGTTTGTACAGAGAGGGAATAGACTGCAGAAAGACGTCTTGGAAATCTGCTTTTATCAGAAGCTGTACCTGGCAGAGCCCTTATTTTACATCTTTCCAGCCTTTAAACTTGGTATAAATAGAAAGCAAGTAAGTATGACTTGTTTTGAATTGGATGAATTACGAAAATTAAGTGTGAAACTAACCCGAAACAGCCAGTTTCCTGACTATTTAGATTTACAAGTCCTATGAGCTCACCTAGGTAAATCTTTTTCCCTTTAAGGCACCAGAGAAAGCAAGGAAGGCAAAGCACTTACTTTTTTTGAAATTAATCTCCTCTTTCTGATGAGACTGGCATCTTATCTTGCATTTGAGACTGTATCTTAAAATTTTTTTGTCCAGAGATCTCTCACTGCTGCTCTGAAGACCTCCTTATCACAATCTGACTTGGCAGTCTGATTCAGCTTCCAAATACAGGTACAAATCCTAACCCAATTTCAAACACTCTTACCTTAAGAAGTAGTTCACTCTTGTTATTTACATGTTTGATGGAGAGGGGGACATTCTTGGAGAGATGGCACCATTTTTAAAATATATCCATCTTTCAGTTTCTTCTTTCTGTTTGCTATGTTTGAATTCTTGAACCTAACCCAGAGATACCACAGGTTACTTACAGTATTTTTCTTAGACTTCTGCAAGCTGTTTTTTGTCCTGAAAAATATATGTCAATTATTACATTTCATGATAATCTGGAAAAATCTTAGAGTCTGGTGTTCTACAAGCTATACCCTAATACAAGGCTGGCCTAAATCCGTTAATTTTAAACCTATGCCTACGCATAATTTTTTTTTTAAAAGTTTTGTTTTTAAAAACCTAGCCATTGACAACCTACTGAAAATCTCAGTAAACTATTTGAAAGTTCTGGGTTTCTTACTTCTGAGTTTGACTAGCAACAAGTTCCTGCTTGGAAATTGTTCAGTTGTTTTCTTCTGGAAAGAAGTCTCTTTAATCTGGATATGTACAAGCTATCAAGGAGGCACTTAATCTTCTTCTGAAAAGTTAAACAGTCTGGCCTCCTGGAGTCTCACTTGTCAGGTAAATTTTCTTGCTCTGTTGTCAACTCTTTCTTCTCAACTCTATGAAGATTATAAAATTTTTTCTTCAACTAAAAATTATGGATTTTTTTTTACGAAATATAGATTTAGGAGAGGTACCTAACCCTTGCATGCTCCAGAGTCAACAATACTCTGTGTATGTCAGTTATGATATTGACCAAGGAATAAACAGTAACAGCATGCAAGAATTCAAACAGTCCCTCAAGCAACTTCTTGGAGGATTTTCCAGGCTTGTAGGTTTTGTTTTTTGGTGTACTTCATGCCCCTGTTGAATCCTGCTTTTGCACAATCCTACTGTGTAGCTGAGGGTGGCATGTCTCCAGATACAGCAAACTCATTTGTACCCACTGTGGTTGACATAGTTCAGAAATACAGAATTCAGAAACCTTATCCCCACTGACAGGGAAGCAAAACTAATCACAGGCCCCTCAGAGAAAATACTGATTCAGATAAAAGCCTACCTAGAATTCCTTCTTCATAGACCAGCTCCCTGAACTGGGTAACAAAACCAAAATCCTCAACTATAAAATTCTATTGTTAAGCAAACATAGGCTTTGAAGGCTTGTGTGACATCATAAAAAACTGCACAATCTAATTGGATTAAGACATATAGATGTGTCAGCAACTGAACATCCTGTAGCCATATACTACTGTAGGATTTGTTTCAGTGAGTACAGAATCAAGTATCATGTTTGCAAATCCTAAAGCTTACGCATTCAAATTGTCAGCAGTCAGTATTGAAAACATCATTTCTACATGGTGCTATGTGCTTTCTAGGTCTGTGCCCTGCAAAGAGAATTTACAGATCCATATAAGTGCTTGCTATCTTTAAACAGAAACTGACATTACATTTACAAATTTTTTTGTTCCTCAAGCTTGGTCTATTCAATCCTAGTAGTCTTTAAGAAAAGGGTCCATGAAAATGTTTTGTTCAGGCCTATTAGGCATTTTTTACTACTGCCCTTAAAGATGCACGACCTTTTGAAGTTTGTATGATAACTGTGACATTCCCAACTCAATAAATTTTAACACTTTACTTATAATACTTATCTGCAGTTATGGATTCTTTCATTAATGCCCAATTTTTGGTCTGTAGTTAAACTCGTTTAGTTTGACTATGAGTTTCTGATTTGCTTTTATAAACGGTCTCATTTTTTATTTGAAAAGTAGGTTCAAATGTCTGAACTAAAACATAAGTCATGGCTTTTATTTATGATCTGAAAGTTCATGCTCATTTGTTTAATGTGATTGAACTTTGCTTGTCAATCCATGTCCTGACTTTCTGTATATTTTGTCCAGGAATAGTTTTAGCTGCCATCAGCACAATTGTGGGAAACTAGATGAAATGTCACTGGTTTTGAAGTACCAGAAGACATTTTTCATCTCCTTAAATGTGTGGTGGCAGTAGGAAACATGGGATTCAGCTGAAAATAACATTGAGCCAACAGTGGATGAGATAAGGTTAAATGACAAATCACTAACACACAGAAACAAAGGAAGCAAAGTAGCTCAATTTCTCATTTCCTTTTCCTCTCCTGCAAAAAAAAAGTCAGAACGATACATGCCAAGCAATAATGAAAAATACTCATAAGATCTCATTTTAACTCTGTTGAGAGCAAACCATGAAGGCACTCCAGTGCTTCTCCTGGTCAATAAAGCTTGCTTTGAACTCATCATCGTCACTGGCACACACACCAGAGCTGGTGAGCTCAGCAGGACAGCTTGTGACAGAGTAGCCTTGGGATGTGACTGACAGTCTGAAATGGAACAATATGCACTCAGTGATTTTTATATTTCTACACATTTTGGAAATCACTGTTCCCATGAAGTTGTGGAGGGAAGGGAGTGCTACAACCCTTGAGATCTTTCTGAAGGCTGTTGGCTCCAGCTGAGCTCCTGCATGCTGTGGTCTCACCATCAGCCCTCACAGCCCAATGCTGACTTGAGTCCGTGAGTGGTAAGGGTCATCATTTCTCAAATCCCATGTTAAATTCAGAGCTCAGAAGCTATCATCTACTAGCAGAGACAGGTCTTAATTTGCCACATCCTCATTTGACTCCCTTAAAAGATGATGTGGAAAACATACTCTAGGCTTATGGCTTCTGAAGTTCCCATATAATGGTATTTTTGGGTAAGACACAACCTACACTTAATATTGGTACTTTTTTATTGTTTATAAACATTCAGCTCATCAGGCAGATTCTACTACTTTTTGGAGAAAAGTTCCAGAAATCAAAAAATATACAAGTGTAGAGCTGACAACGAAACACAGAAAAACAGTTCTGGGCGAAATTTCTGACAGATTTTAAATCATCAAGACACTAAGTCCATCATTCAGAATGACATGGGAACCCCGACATGTGAATCACCAAAAGGCAGAGCTAAATTTTTTATTCTAAACACTGCAGTGACTCTGCAAAGGCTTAATTTCTTTAAAATATGGTTTTGCTCTTGAAAAAGAAGTGACTGTCAATGAGGCAGATGTAGCCAAAAAATGCTTATCATGTCTAAGAAAAGAGTATTCCAAGAAGAGGAAGAGGGGACGCAAAGGTGGGATTGTATGACATCCATAATCCTCCAATTACCAAACCACTTGTCAGTGGGCCAGCACTTGATGTGACTTAGAGCAGCCTCAGGGGCTCGCAGGGTGTGTTGCCAGCCAGCAGCTCCCAGGAGCCAGTCTAGCAGTCACAAACCAGTGCCCCTGTTTTTCTGTCCTCAGGCCACACGCCTTCTCCCAGCCAAAAGGAGGAGGGATGGCACTGGTCCAACTCCAACAGCCCCTCTCCTTAGGCTGGAGACACAAGAACAGATCTGCAGGGTTTACACAGCTTTGTTCTGTAGAAGAGAAACTGAACCTTTGACTCCTGAAGATATCTATCTTCAGACTATACAATCCTCATTCCAAAGATGAAAGGGCCGCTGAGGTACCATTGATTGTTTTGGAAATTATTTTCACCAAAGAATGCTGGTACTTCTCCAGTCTGAATTAACAGCCCACAAGGGCTGGAGCCAGGAGCATTTCTCTAATAAAAGAACAATGATATTACTTCTTGTTTCACTTATTCCACAAATCACACAGCTTGATAGCTTGGAAAAGTTGTTGGGACCCGTATTTCATTTTAGTGTGTATGAAAGCATTCACTTCCTCCGATTTGTAAGTACAATAGTAAGTGTGAATGCTCTGAGAAAAGTCACATCAATCACATAATATGTAACAGACAACTCTAGGCCGTAAGCCCATACATGAGGTACAGTTTCTTTCATGATATCAGGAAGCCTAGATTGCTAGTTCACAACTTGTACTGGATTTTGTCATACCTTTTGAATAACCTCACCACTTAATAAAATGCTTCAGAGTAAGTAAAGTAATAATAATTGCTCTCTGCTGTACCTTGTAAAAGGGAGTATTACTTCCTTCATGTGTTTAGCCTATTCCTATACTGATGTGTTTTGGCACTCAGTCCTCTACATAACGTAACATTTTTCAAAGTAACACCTTCAAACACCTGTCTCACGGCTTTCTTACATAATACCTACCCTTCCTGCCAGCACTGGCACTCTGTTATGGCCACATTTGGTACAGAGGGCAGGGTGGTATTTTTATGCCAGTCATCTGGCACATCATGCTTGTTTTGTCTTGACATTAAAATGTTTTCTTTTACAAAGTTCATGACCAAGATGTGCTTCTCTGACTTATAAATTTTTGGCATGATCAGTTTACTGAACTGAGGATAAATCACATGGTCAGTATCATTCTTAAGCAAGAAGAGGGCACTTCTGGATGTTTTTTAAAAACAGTCTGTGTCTGCCTCTACCACAAGACTAGATCCCTTTATTTGGGAAGGTTTCACTTGTAGTGGTCAAGGGCTTCATGAGATGCAGTAACACAAGGATCTGAACACTGGAGTACTCCGAAGGAAAAAAACCAAAAAGCCCAAAACAACAACAACAAAAAACAACCCCGAAAAACCCAAATAAAAATGGACAAACTTAAAGGAGCTACTTGGTTTCTCTGATTAGTCAAGTTCAGCTAAAGGTCCTTACGCTAACTAGAGAAGGCTTTGAAAGAGGAGAAACAAAATTTTCTGTATTTGACTTTACACTTTGGTAGCAACTGCTGATTTTTACTCTGGAGACTTTTGGAGCACATGATATCATTACACAATAAAGTTTTGATGACCATGTCTCTCCAGATGTATTTTATTTCTCTCATGGTTTGTCTGAAAGGTACGGGTGCATACGTGTGTATTCATGTGCTCACACACACACACACGCATATTTTACTGAGTTTAGGATAAATGAGTGTCTGTGTGTGTGTGTGTGAGAGAGAGAGAGCAGGCATGCATTTGTATGCATGTGTGTCACATCCACTTCACTTTGCAGGTTTCGGTTTACAGGACCTCTGGTGGACGATCAGTCTGTCTGGAAGAAAAGTACGCCCACAAATATCACATGGAACTAGCTGGGCTTGGGCGCTGGTCCAGGCAGCCTCATTTAAAGCATCAAGATCATAGAAACCTTTGGCTGGAAAATTAGAAAAAGAAAGTATCAGCTTTCATTCTGGAGACCCACATTCAACTCTTTATGGAAAATATTTTCAGGAAATACCTGTTGACTGAGCCTTTCAGTTTAACCAGACCATATTACTTTTGCAAATGAAAAAGAAAAGAAAGACGCAAAAGAGTAAAAAATATATAAAAAAGACTCTGTTTTTTGTCCCAGGGGTTGAATTAAATTAACTTCAAACTGAACCATTTTGTATTGTATGAGAGTACAGAGAAAACATCATGCTGTGTGTTATGATCCGCATTCTCAGCTAATTATTAACATCTTTGCATACATACAATTATCAGCAAATTCACTTTTTGGCTTTACTTCAAGCTCTGTTTAACAAGCATGTGTTATCTGACCATGGCTCTGGGTGGGAGCATATCGTACTTGAGAATANCTCTGGGTGGGAGCATATCGTACTTGAGAATATGCTCTTTGTAATGCTCTGGACAAGGGGCCCAATTTTCTTCCTGTTGGAGTCTATGCAAGTTATACAAAAAAAGTGGAGTAAATCTTAGATAAACCTAAAACCTTACAGACAAAACCTACAGTACTTTTAAGCCACAACTTCCTGTGAGGTCATTTCACTGATGCATCTATTGTCATCTAAACACTAATCCAGCCTTATCCTCAGTTATTTTCCACTGTGGGAAGAATGAATGCTCTGAAAACTCAGGAGCATTCTTCAAACACTCAGATGTATTTTCAAGATTTAATTTGGGTAAAAAAAAAAAAATCTTGTTT
>VYZT01035776.1:0-18447 GCA_013400735.1 Pomatostomus ruficeps | reverse complement strand
AAAAAGAAAACATTGACTTGCACAAGTATGTCAAAATATCTTAAGTGTGTCAGAAAAATGAGGAAAGCAATCTATCTCTTATTATTTTATCCCCTGTATTAATTAACACAAAAAATACTTGTGTAGGAACTTACCCACATATTTGTATGATATGTAGTATCTAAGGTAGCAGTGGCCCAACCCAGAAAGCAGGAACTGTAGCAGCCCAACCCTAAAATAGCCAAATAGCATCAGGAGTCAACTATAGTTTTCAAGACTGGAGCTGACACATCAATAGGTGTAGAAAACTGGTTTATATAATGGTTAGCCTGAGACTCAACACCACACTCCACTGCAAGGTAAAAACAGGCTTTGATTAGCCTTTGTAAAATCCACTGCAGTTGTGTCCTACCCCTATTTTTTTTCCTGACTTCAATACAATATTAACAAGTAACCTCCACTGAACAAACCATTCTATGATTCTCTGATATTCCAGCAAGTTCTAAAGGAGAGATGATCTAGCAAGTTGTTGAGCTTAAGGGAAACATAAGAATTTTCCAGGGCTCCTAATATGGTCTAACCCATACAGAGCAACCTGGAGTGGCTCCATCAGGAAATTTTTATCCAGTGCTTTGCTACAAGAAGAAAATTTAGTGGCACTGCGATTGACAGCATTAACAGCATTCACATGTACATGCAGCTGTCACAGAAAGCTACTTCAAAGGAGGGCTACACAGTTGCCTCTATAAGACAAAAGTAAAGGAACTATTCAAACCCAGTGCCAAACTATAACATCACGAGGAAAGTGCAATGAACTCATAGCTGAGCTAAAATGTAGAAATGGCACACAGCTTTGGGTTTCACACTGTCACTATATTTTGGTAGCAATTATGCATAATAAATTTCAAAAATCATAACCCCTTGGCATTCATTTGAAACATTAATCCACAGCCAGATAGGAATGCCTGGTGGTTTTTGTTGTTTTTGTTTTTAAGTGACTTGTCCTATAATAAAATATCCCAGTGGTTTTGTGCTATAGTTGTGTTAGCATCAAAAAAAGATATTCTGCACTCTAACCAAAAAAACTTTGTTTCAGACATGCTTTGATTTTTGTCCATAGAAATGCTCGTTAAAGGTAGATATAAATTTGTACTTCCATATATTTGTATCAAAGGTATTATTGGACATTGCTTAAAAAAACCCCACAAAAACTGGCAATTTCCTGAAA
The DNA here is from genome assembly GCA_013400735.1 of Pomatostomus ruficeps. Lineage (NCBI taxonomy): Eukaryota > Metazoa > Chordata > Aves > Passeriformes > Timaliidae > Pomatostomus > Pomatostomus ruficeps. Next base: position 17,240 of record VYZT01035776.1, on the reverse strand, counting down.
CTCCTTATGAAGAGCATGTTAGCAATGTTGACAGTGAGTTAGAAGTTACCCTTTGTGAGCTGGAAGAGCTCACCAGTAGTGCTGATGAGAATTCTCCAATTAAAAATCTCATTGGAATGTGATGATTTGTTGAACGCAAACACTTAATCCAATACATCTGCAGTTGACAAGATGTCACTGGATTCCTGCTTGAATTCCTGGAAGGGTAGCAGGCTAGGCACTGAGGGCCCAGTGCTGTTAGTGTTTCAAGTTCTGAAGATAACTCAGCAATGCAGAAATCCAGCCTTTTTGCCATCTGTGTAGCAATGTGTATTTCTTTATAGTACCTCCCAAACCACTGAAGTAGATGTAACATAATATTCCTTGAGACACTACTTTGGGAATTTATGGTGGGTTTATATAGTCAATATACAGCAGACATCCTCATGGCCATGTGCAGACACTATTCACTTATTGCTGTTTTACCAGACAAGAATCACCTCCCATCAGTGTAATTCGCGACATTCATGTTGTTTAGACAATTAAGTCCCTCTTCTACACACGGCTTGTTAGCTCAGGCACAGCACTACAGAGCTAACTGCATCTGATTACCCTGAGCAGCTTAACAATTTTTAAAATGCCTTGTTCTGTTTTTCTGTCTGCTGTTTGTAAGTCTTCCTGATTATATTCCAGACTCACACATGACATTAGCAGTCTGAGCTTTACTACTCTAATCAAAGAATCAGCATATGGCAAACATGATAACTCACAACTAGACAGCAGATTTCTCCCTGTAATCAGGTATCAAACATTCAAAAGAACTTTTAGACAATACACTTATTATACAAACATTAAAATTAATTTCAATAACAAGTAATTCAAAAATAATGGTCTATGCTCAGGCATCTGGGACGTGTAGGAAAGCTGCTATTCACCACAGATTTTTCTTTTACATCCTATATATGGCTTTGTACATCCTTATCAGAAAGCCATAGGTAAAAGAATTTAAAATGAACTTAGCATGCTGCATCAGTTACTGCTTGATCCAGCAATGACTTATGTTAAAGGAAGAATTGTGCTCATTTCAAGGGGGTTTAGATCACCACTATGACGATGAAGTTAGTGCAGAAGATCTACAAGAAATGGAGATGTTGTTATGCATTTTTTAGAATTCTAAGTTTGAAAAGTGAAATTAAAAGCCATTCAGGCTGAAAGAGGAATATTCCTCAAAATCTCTAAAATGAAATTCAAAACTTGAGCATATAAAATAGCAAGTGATTATCCTACCCTTTTGAAATAAGAAGAATGTTCCCATTTAATCTCTGAATTATGAATGCAAGAGCATCTGATCCATAAAGCCATGTTGTATTCTTTATTAAATCTAGAAGTTTAACAAGCTTATCACAAGATGTTCCCTTGTTATCTGTTCCTGTCCTTCTTTCTCCCTTATGTATTTTTCTGAAGAAAATATTAGAGGAATAAAATACACATAGTAGGGCTAAAAATGGTTAAAGAGACATTAGTTAATCTTTTATCAAGTGTCCAAAGGACAGCAAGTAAGGAATGAAGTAGAGTTGTTGTGTGATCATGGAAGATACTTCATATGATTGCCTGCTGTGATAAAATAATGAGCTCTGTAGCTGATAAGAAACTGGTAGATGTCACTCATTCTACTTCAGAAGGACTCCAGATATGCTCCCCAACAGTACTGTTTTATCCACGTTGGGATGTTATGGTCTGAATGGACAGGTAGTCCACAGAACATCAGTGAGTTCATGGAACTGATGGTCCACACTTAGAGGTTGGTTACAAATGATGTTCCTTGGGGGTCTATACTGCTATTGCCTGAGTGTAATATCTTTGTAATTGATCTGGAAGAGATGGAATTCACGCTCATGCAGTCTGTGGATGACAGCAAAGTGCTCCATGGATCACTGGGTCACCATCTAGGGGTAGAAGGACCTACCCAAACTGGAGTAATGCAACAGCAGGAAGTCTATGAAATTCAGCAGGGACAAATCTAAATTCCTGTATATGGGATAGAAAGCTGTACTCAGCTGTACAGGCTGAGACTGACTGTCTGGGGAGCAGCTCTTCTGCAAAGGATCTGGGGGATGTGCAGACAGCTGTCCGTGTCCTGGATGCATTCCCCAGCCCTCCCAAGGTTGGGATGCCAGAGAGGGCTGCATTTGAGGTCATCTGGCTGAGCACAGCTTTAGTGGAAAAGAAGCTTTAGGAAGACACAGTGGGACTTCCCACCCCCTAACTCTTGGGAGCTGCTCGCAGTCGAAGTTCTCTCTCTCTCAGCCACAGACTGACCTGTCCAGGCCCATGCCTGTCCATGGCCCCCTGAACCTCCCTTGAGGGACAAGCCAGCTAAGCCCTGACTGATTTCCCACCCTGACCTAGGACCTGCCTTGTCACCATGGACCTGCCTGGCCACCACCAGGCTGTGCTTGAGGCTGGGCACCATAGCCAGGCCTGCCCCACTCACCCCACCCCTGTACTGTGGGATGGACACTGGCTAGAGAGGCCCTGCCCTGAAAGCCAGGGCATTGAGCTCAAGTTCCAGCCTCCCATTCCTCAGGGAGCAGCCAGCCCTCATTGTGCCCTGATACAGACAGCTGAGCATGAACCTCTGTGTGAGTCCTGGCAGCAAGGGAAAACAGCAGCCCCCTGGAGTGTATCAGCAGGAGCACACCCATCAGGGAAGGGATTGTACCTCTTACTCCATGTCCTTTGACAACTCTGAAAAACTGTGTACAATCTGGAGCCCCAGAGTTCCCAACCGATCAGTGAACTGGAGTGAATTTTGTGGTGGGAGATGAGGATGGTGTTGAAGTAGAGCACTTTGTGCATTTGCCCCATGAGGAGAGGCCAAGGGCTGGGATTCACAGTCTGGAGCAGCAATGGTTTCAGGAATAGAAACTTTTCATTCTTCAGAGATTTTCAAGACCAAACTGAGCAGTTTGGTCAGGATAACCATACTCTGAGCAGCAGGTTGGACTGACTAAGAAACTAAAGTCTCTTCCAACATGCATGGTCATGTTGTCCCAAGAGAACATGCTTCCAGGAAGCAATGCTCATTTCTCTGTGATCTAATAAGGACCGTAGGGCATAATGCCCAGGAAGGTATTTGGTAATGGACACTGAATGGACGAAACACCATGAATTTGAACCTCTGTGCCTTTGACAGTATCCAATTGACACTATGGATGTTAGGCAGCCCCACTGGTGTCAGGGCATCACTGGTAACTACTGACATTTCATGGAATGCCTAGAGAAAATGATATGGAGGACTAGTGCTTGAAACATAGAAGGCTAGAACATCCTTCAGATCAAAGTTCTGCAGAGTCAAAATTTCCAATATGACCTTTCTCACTGTCAGTGCAGAGCATCTCAGTACATCTGGTCTGGAAATCTGTGTGTGTATATCTTCTACACATGCACAGTAAACCCAGCATTTTTAGGACATGTTGAACCTCCTGGACATGCACAGAATAAACCACATTGCACATCTGCAGATGGTTTGATGCACATGGAGCTGGTTTGCAGTATATTGAATTCCAGATGTGTGGTTTTTGGTTGGCAAATTATGACCTACTAGGGTCTGGAAAAATACATTAAGTCTTCCAAATTCTTGTATAGAAAGTCTCTGCCCAAAATATCCAGAACATGTCCAGGAAAACTTAAATATACTGTAACACTTTCAGAAAATTTTAGCCACTGCCTTACTATGTCTCCCAGCGTCCAGCAGTGGCATGTGCTGTGTGACTCCTGAGCAATGATAAATGGGAAAGATTACTATTTCCTTCCTCACATGTACAGGACCTGCCTGCTTAAAGGAATTTACAGTTTTCCTCACTTTAAGATATTAGAGATTTTGCATAAAATTCAACAATATTACAGACTTAGGACTGAAAAGCTTCTCAACAGTACCAGTTAGTAGGTACTTACAGATGCTTACATAGCAGTCCAAAGAAATAGTTTGCACATGTGTCTGACAGTCTTACCACAAAGAGATCTCACTGCCTACTGCCATTTAACATGGGGAGCAATGGTTCTCTACCCTTAACTGATCTAAAGACAAGAAAAATTACCAAAAGTCTATAAAGCTGGGAACACGTGGAGAGTCCTGGGGTTTTTTGTGCATGTCATTTAGTGCCCTGAGATTTGCAGTCTCTACCACCTGGTGACATGGTCATAGCTTCTTGTTGTTACCTACAATTCTCTCTCTTGTGTATTTTCTTTCCACTGGTTACTGCACAGTCCCAGCAAACTCAGCGTCAGAAACTCAGTGGCAGCTGCCACTACAGTTAAGGAGAATAGAACAAACTAGTACTTTGAATGGCCTATTCAGAGATCCTGCAAAAAAGAAAAACTACAAGACTACTTCTACAGCTGTTTTCTGCATACTGGGACAAAAACAGGATGTAAGTTTTTTGTCTATAACTTTTGTCCTAGCTAAAGCCACCCTGGTATTGCAAGGAAAGGAAATAGGAACATGAAGTAAAGGTAATAAAATAGAAAAAAACCCTTTTTTCCTGAAAAGGCAAACAAACAAGTAATGCCAGAAGGTACCATCAAGGACTGCTACAGGATGTCCCCTTCCATAAAGGATTTCTACTAGAAATGAAAAACAGCCCAATTATCCTAATTTTAGAGGGTTCTTCCTTTCAGTGTTACCAGAGAAGGAAAGACAGGAACTAAGGTTGCTGTAATAATCTGTTCCTTCTGAATTTTCCAGATCTACATGGAGAGATAATCACAGCAATAATTTTGTATTTAAACTGCAGCTATTGTCAAAGCGGAAAGGGCATTTTCTTCCTCCAGTACAGGCCATATTCTTACAAAAGAGAACCGTGGCTACAAGCAATTAAAACATGTTATAAACTCAACAGGCAAGGGTTTCATTGCCATGAAATATGAATGTAAATTTAATTTGCTGAAGGCTTCATGTTCTTGTGCATGTATAGCACTTGCTTTCAGGTTGGTTTTGGGTTTTAATACAAGCATCTTAATAAGTAACCTGTGTAGCTGGTTCTGCTATTCACTTTATGTGTCAAAAATTACACACATTCTGCAGTATAGTCAACTTTAAAGAATTATATTCAACACAATATTTGTTTTCCTGCACATCCCAGATCGCTCTAGGAACTGAACAAAATGAGCTAACTAAATATAAACAAGTCATCTGTGTTCTATGTGCCTATAGTACTGTTGCCTCAAAGATGACAGTACGCAAAAAATACTGAAAGTGTTCATTCCTATTCCCTGCTTGTTGCATTTTGTTTCCCTTTTTTTCCCACAATGACTGTTACAGGGGAGACTTATATTTAGCAGTGACTTTCTAACATCTGTTTGCTAAAGCAAATAATGCAGGCAAAGTTGTGGTTAGAGATGTACATAGAAACAGCAAGGCCATAGAAAAGGGGAAAAAATGCACGCTTATGCTGAAGGATCCTTTTGTTTCGCTCTTTTGAGAGAGACCTCGGTGACCTTAGAAAACCTCCAGCTGCAGCCCGTGAAACTGGGTTAGGAGGCGCAGCAGAGGACCTTGAGAGCCCTCTACAGGCCATCCGTGCCTGGTAAAGCCAAGAGCCTGATCCTGGTAGCCCTGCTCTGCTCGTCCTCAAGTGCCTTGATGTGTGGATGAAAGACACGTTTTATTTGCCATTTATCACAGTAGGGGTTTTGCTGTGCAACAGTAAGTCATCTTTTTAATGATGCCTTCAGCTGGCAGCATTGTTCTGCTTAAATAACTACTTGCCAAAAAAGGAAAAGAATTTGTCCTCTCTGAATTTGTTATTTCATTAGGGTTCCACAAAAGAACTCCAATAAAGGATTTGAGTGTATTAATCACCCTCCACAACCTTCTCAAGTAATTAGTCTTTAAAAATGTTTGCTACCTCCTTAGTAGTACATAATTTGACAGTGCTTGGTGAATCAGCTGAGGTTCAGACTCACTAACCTTTAGAAGTTCAGCTTGTCTGAGCTCATCAGTCTACGCCCCCAGTTGAACTGAAAACTGCACTTTTTCACTCTTTGTGGCAGGTTTATAGTACAGCACTGCTGGACGCCTGCCATGAAGCAAAACTCAAAACATATAAATTCTTCATAAGGCAATGCTAGAAGGTCACACTGAGAAATAATGCTCTCATGCTGTCAGAGGCACTGTGGGGCAAACAGGGGCAGCTCTTATTCTGAGACAGATACAGCAACCATTGCTCCTGTTTAACTCCCTAAATGGGTAATCCTACTTTATGGGGCCCTAGTGGTGGAAATCCTGCTTGCATTTCTCTGAGGGGTTGTTCTTTTGTTGGCACAAACTGTGGGCTCTCAGAAGAGCATTGCAAGGGCCACACTGACAATTTCAGAGGCAGACCCCATGAAAAAAGTGTAAAATGCAATTTTGATTGAAGAGGCATACATTTTAATGACAAATTTCATGATGAACATACCTGAAATATTAACAGTTTATTTCGCGCATAAAAAAAGCAACTTAATGTTAGAAAATATGAAGCGGCAAAACATATTTGGCATCACCAGGTAACACAGTTCACATGCCTTGTTACTTCTTCTTGACATTCTCAGTTCCATTGGCTTTGTTTATGGTAAATTAAGAAAGCTTGTATCTCTCTGACATGCCAGATAAAAACTCCTGGAATACCCCCAAAGTGGTCTGTGATTCTGTAATTACATATTAACAGACCACTTTGGGGACATTCCAGGAACTTGTATTTGGCATGTCAGAGAGATACTTGTAAGATACTCAAACTAGAGCTGTTTGGAGGACAAGGATCTTATCTTACTACATTTTTTAAGGTTTAGACTTCTGATATTTTATTCTGATATTGGCCTGAAAATTAAGTCCTTCACATTATTTTGCCAAAGAGATTTGAACAATGATGCTGATTTTTGAATTACATTCTTTTTATCTTTAGGTTTAGTACATAGTTTTCTTCTGGTACTGGACAAGTAGATTCCAATGTGCCCTCTGGCACTGTATAGTTTGGGCTTCAAGGCCAGTGAGAAAGAAAACTACAGATACCAGGGCAAGAGAACTAAAGATGTCACCTTAAATCTATGCTCTTCCTGCATCCATGTGCAGTAATTCACCTGAAATCACATTCAGTCAGTCAGAGAAAATTGTGATGAGGACACTAATATCCTGGACTGGGATTCTTTAAAATACAAAACCTCAGTCAAATAAATGCAAACTATGACTATCATTTTTGCCAGTGTGAAGTACACAACTGAAAAATTGACAGTAGGAATTTAAGTAGAGAGACATTAATCCATCTTAATCCAATGCAAGCTACCGGCAGGATTTTTGCAGGTAAAAGGTTGTATTTATCTATATCAGCTCACCCCTGCCTGTCAGAAAAGTAGAAATACAAAATATTTGCAGATGGGAGCCCATCTCTCCAGTCAAAAGGATTTGTTTCAATTTCCAGAAAGGGCGTCCTTTGTAGCTCATTTATCATTTTAGACTCCTCATGTGTAATAGGCAGCACTTGCATTAGCAAGTTATCCTGTTTAATTAAAGGGTTCCCTAAAGTCAGTAAATGACAATGTATTATATTTCAGTATTTCTGGACATATGGCATTAAAAAAAAAAAATTAAAAGATGGACATGCCTGAAACTTCAGCAGGAGCCATACTGCATTCATTTTTGGGCCAGAGACAAGGGCTGGTAAAACGCAGACTTTACACATAACAGTTTCATCTTACAGACATAAAAGTAAAAGTACACTTTTATTAGTGGACATTTATAAATGATTTATAAAAGGAGAACAGATCAATGTGTTGCCATGAATCTGTGTAATATGTCTTGTAGGCAAATGTAAGCTCAAAAGTCAGTTCCACTGCATCTATTTGACAGGAAACAGACTGGCCATCTCTGTAATGATCACTTATGTCTTTACTAAAAGCTCTGTTAAATGATTTTTGCACATATGCATGTGTTTGTGTTTATTTGTATATACAGTAGTCATCATAGAGAGTGATAATGAATATGTGAAGCCAGTCAGTAGAAAAAATCTTAAAACACTATTCTTCAGCTGGTTCCATCAGGTTTTAGGGGTGAGCAGGAGTCTCTGATTTCTTATTTGCATGTGCCTAAGATACTGGTAGGGCTGGTGGGATGCAGGATGAGCCTTGCAGATTCTGTTGGTAAATGCAGGACAACTCTTACTTATTTTAAATAAATAATTGGGTGTCCTACTGTAACATTTTGGGGGTTTTTACTCCTAGGTCAGAAATCTTTAACATAAAACAAGTTAATGTGGTACAAAATGAAAGACTGTTTAATAATCCTCTCTCAGCTGAGCAAGGAACATAAAGTAGCAACACACCAGATCAAGGTTTTTGGTTTTATTTTCAATACCTGGAAAATACAATTATTTTAAAAAGACTCCCCAAACCCCAACCCTCTAACAGATTCCAAAATTCCAAATCAAAATCAAAACACCTATCAGGGTCCCTTTAACAATATTCTTCATAGTGATGGGAACGGATTTAAAGTAATCTTCTTATAGCTGGTTGTAAAATCTCAGTGACTGAGAAAGACATAAGAATTATCAGGTGACAGGACTCTAAACCTTTACAACATTTTTATTTACCTCCGTTACTAATAACATTTCAGAAGAGAGGGAAAAAGAAAAGAATAACACAAAGTCTAATATTTCTTCTTCCATTTACACAACTTGTTATTCTTCCCCTGCTTTGAGTTGTGAGAATAGAAGCTATTTGTTAATGCTCTTGTTCTCCTCCTGGCTCATGTGAAAGGGCAGACAGATAACATCAAGTAGCTGTGCAGGGATACTGCATGTAGTTTTTCACTCTACTGCTTAATGATAGAGGGTTTAATTAAAAATTTATGGTGTCATATTTTCCATTATATTATTGCTTGTAAAAAGGGTCTGCATTACACAACCATATTGACTGTGTCATGTCCCAGGCAAAACACACTAACCTCTATCTGCTTACATCTGTTTCAAGCCCCAAATAAACAAGTTTGCACAACGTGTCACTTTGGAGCACTGAAATTGCCCCATCTTATGTCTAGGGGAGTGGATAAAGGACCTGGAGAAACCAGCTAATGCAATCTCCTTCCGTCAAGGACCTTGAAGTTTCCAAAATGCCTTTGTACATTCAATGTGTAGAAAAAGTGTAAAAATCATCTTAAAATATGAAACTGGTTAAAACAATATATATAACACAGCTAGCAACTGGCACGGTTACAAGCACTTTTGTTCTCAGGTTATCAGGAAACCTGTCCCTATTTCTGCAAGCATTATAATTATTCACAAGCATGGAATTCATCACCCTGATAATCTATGACTGTCCTATAAGACATACTTTCCCCCTACATGCTGAAAATTAATCTTGCTGCAACTGCTTACCTAAGAATTGCAGTAATTTTTGGTTCCATGACAGTATGACTGGAATAACAAATAAGAAACTGCTAATAATGAGTGAACTTTCAAACAGATAATCATTCATACTAAATGCCATTCAGCTGTAAGCTTTCATAAGCATATTAAAATATACTATATGAGGACTGAATACCTATAGTACATAATATTTCACAAATGAAACCAATTTAAACCTTTTTTCAGAAATATGTTTGTGAGTCATGTTTTTAATATTGTGTCAGCTTTATCCTTTTAAATACAGAAACTATGAAATGCTACAAAGCCAGTTTTAAGGGTTTATTGTACCTATAAATGCACACTCAAGCCAGGTTGCAGCTGTAAACCCTTATGATGTAATCTCTACCTGTACAATATTCTTTCATATGTTACTGTTTGTGGTGGTTTGACCCCGGCTAAGTGCCAGGCACCCACAGCAGCTGCTCACTCGTTCCCTCCCCTGCCACAGCTGGGCAGAGGAGGGAAGGAGAGGGGGGAAAGAAACCCCAGGGAATTAACACAAAGGTCCATGAGTTGAGATAAGGAACTGGGAGAAAACGCTTTAAGGACAAAGCAGGCTCAACTTAAGTTGCAAAGTGAAATTTATTACTACCTGAGTTAGAAGGAGGATATGAGAAATAAACTAAACCTTTAAAAGACACCATTCTTTTCCCGCCCCCCACCCCTCCCTCCCTCCCACCAACAGTGTGAGGGGGGCAGGGTGTGGGGGTTNCAGTCCTCCAAAGACAAACTGCTCCAGCATGGAAGCAAAGGGCCCCTCTCTCTCCAACCGGGTCTCTCACCTGCACCGCAGTTTCCTCCGACATCCACCCGCTTCAGCGTGGTCACCTCCTCCACAAACTGCAGGACTTTTATCTCAGTCTCTGTCTCTCACTGGGCTGCGGCTCCTGTGGCTTCTTCTGGCATCCATGGCTATTGCGGCTTCTGGCATCTCCCCACTCCAACATTGGCACCTCACCCACAGAGTGCGGGTGGCTCTGCATCCCTCATGGACCCCATGGACTGCAGAGGGGACACCCCACCTCACTATGGGCTCACCTCGGCCTGCAGAGGAATCTCAGCTCCAGCGCCTGGAGCACCTCCTCCCCCTCCTTCTCCACTGACCTTGGTGCCTCCATGTTGTTTTCCTTCACATGTTCTCACATCCTTCTCTAACTAAAGGCAGCTGTGTGCACACTTTGTTTTGATTTTTTCTTAAATATGTCATCACAGAGGCATAACCAACCTTTCTAATTGGCCCAAACATGTCCAGTGGCATGTCCATCATCTTCAGAGCCATCAGAGATTGGCTCTGCTGGAAATGGTGAAGAACTCCAGAAACTTCTCACAGGAGCCATCTTTATGGCCTCCTCTCCCCACTACTAAAACCACAACACTGTTATATTTCTATGTACCCTAAAAATGGAAGCTTCATATTAACCCTACCCAGAGAACCTACATAAATTGCTGCACTACCTTTCTTCTATTATAATTTTGAAATGTTTGCTTAAAAGATAGATGGCTTTCAATGCATAGTTATTATCACTACTTCTATTGTCTGTTACCAGAAACAAAGACATTTTGATTCCTACATAAGAAAATTTTATTTCAAACCCTCTTTCGCTACACTAATAAATGATATATTGCTTTTTGATATTTTTAAAATATTGAAATACAAGATTATTTTTTCCTGAAAAAAGAATAGTTTTTATTAAAATAAAAATATTTGCTTCTAGATTTATACATTTATTTAAATAAATTGATCTTCCATGAAAAAAATTTTCAGAAAATCTCTGTTTGGTTCTAAATTCTTTTCTGCTTGGGTTCTGTTGAAATTACATCTTCCCTGAGTACAATATAGGTCTACATCTTCCACCTGGAAGGAATCCTTGAAATGTTTGGTCAGACAGTGTTTTGGGTAAATGTATTTATAGAAAACTTACCATAATTCAAGACCAGTATGTCTCTGGCCAATAGATCAAGAATCCAGAAGTCTTAACTGACATAGTTAATGTCCCATTGTGAAGGGACATGATACATCTCTCTCCAATAAGACATCTCAGGACTGCTAAAGACAGAATCACGGGTTAGTAAATTCTCTTCTCTTCAGCAAAATGGAGATTCCTTAGCCTTTACTAAATTTGGGCTGCTAAAATGAAGTGCACCATGGAGGCCTGAAGCACTAGGGGAGCTCCAGCTCCCTTGAACTCCTCCAGCTACCAACAGCATCATCCAAAGTGCTGTACAATTCTAAAAATGTCCATGGGGGCTTCAGTGTGGTTATGAAGCCTGCCTCATTCACATAATGGGCGCATCCAGATTCTGCTGGGCTCGAAATGGGTTAATCTTAAAAAAACTTTGAAAGATCTAAAATTAGCAGTGTGTGACAAAAGCTGTCATTTTGAAAAGTAGTCCCTCAAGACACTTGATAAATCAGGGAGAAGTAGATTCAGGTGAAAATAATAATTTCTTTATCTTGTCATGGGTATGAATTTCTACTCTAAAAACATGTTTCCCCTTAAATTCCATAAGCACAAGGAGTCCTTCTATGAAATGAAGAAAGAAGGAGAGGACTCAAATGGTTTTAATGTCCATTTTAGCCTTAGACTGTTTCATCATTTTCCCCTCTATTCATTGTCTATCTTAACAAAACATAGTTCTTTCTAGTCCTTCTAGCCTTCAGTAACAGTAAAATTCCCCTCAAAAAGCTGACCAGACCTGTGGCACAATACCTCCTTACCAGCTCACTCCTGTGGAAACCTACATAAATGCAGGACTTCTGCTAAACCGGAGTCTCAAACTTAAAAAACATAAAGATGATTAATACTGATACATTTGCTGATACATTTACATAAAGAACAGAATTTCTGATGTACTATTTTTCCTTGCCCTGCCTGTGTGTAAATTGAGGATGTGCAAGCACAGTTAAGTGTGGATAAGTGGTTTCCTTAGAGACATTAAAAGCAGAAACTATAAAACAGCATATCCTCCCAACTGATGTGACTTTTTAATGGTGCTGATAACACAGAGAACAGACGTAAGTAGTCTCACTGTTTGTATGCACACAGCATAGCTCCCCAAATAGCTGAATTACTTTCCATATAAGATCATAAAATCTAGATAGAATCTCACAGGGCTGCCATTAGGGAAGAGGGCACGACTATGACGTTCCAATATTAGTATTATAAGCTAAATATAGCAGCCAGCATTTCTGGGGCCCACTTGTGCTTGTTTCTTCTGTGATGAGTAATTTGTCTGTCTTTGTCACGTTAACAGTGACTTCATGTGTTTTGGAAAGATGTGATGGCTGCAGCAAGTATGCTTCTAGCAAATCCAGGCCAGAGCTCAGACCAATAAGCCATTCCTTTGTCAAGTTTTTCAAAAACAGGAGCCCAAACTAGGCAGAAAAGTAATTCCTGAAACCACTGAATGTCCAAGAGCACTTCAGCAATACTGGGAGACAGGGAGGGCAAAGAGAGAGTTTGCATTTATGTAGAAATCAATTTGATGAAAAACCTTTATGTTTATCTCTGGATGTGACAGGAAGTAAGGGACCGCAAGCAGACACTCACTGCCCTCAGTGATCAATAAGTAATGCTTTGTTTCAGTTAACAGGCATAAGAGCTCTGACTTCAGATTACTGAGTTGGTTTTATAACTGCTCTGTGTCTCTGCAGTCCCATGTACTTTTCAGGGTATGTTGAGTCTTTGTAGGCTTTACAGAATTTCATAACATAAACTGTCAGCTGAAAGCAAAAAATTATATGGGAATATTGGTCACTGAAAAAGGTGACATATTCTTTCCTAGTTTTTGCTGCTTTCTAAAACCACTTTTCAATTCTTTAAAATTGATGTGCAGCATTGTATGATTAGGAGTGTAATGAAGAGGCCATAGGCCAAGTCTCTACCAAAACCAGTCAGTGCACAGAGATTGGCAGACTGGGATTGCCACAGAGTTTTTGGCTCTGTGATTATAGCAGGCATTAACATTCCCAAGCAATATTCCCAATGTGTATCTCCATCCACACACACACTTCCTTCAGTCATAGCATCACACAGGTTTTGAATCTGATCTCCTGTTACAAGTAAGGTTCACAGATGATAGAGAGCATACTAAGACCTTAAAAAGTCAAAGAAAGCAGAAGGACCAGCAGCATGGCAACCAATGAGTAACAAAAATGCCTTATAAGTATCTGAAGAGGGTTTTTTGAAAATTTATCCCTTCATGGACAAGAGGAAACCTAGCAGAGACAAAAAAGAATGGAAAAAAGGTTTTGTCCATACTGCTAATCAGGAAAGAAACTTTTTTGATTACTCCTTCTTTCTTTCCCCCCACATTTTTGGGGGTTTTTACCCAAACAGGTTGGGAATGGTAACACATGAAAAGGCAAAGATTGTAGTAGAAAAGCAATCTATCAGTTATATATACAGGAGTCAAATGTGGCTGCAAAGAGCAACTATAAAAACATTTGCCTTGTAGATGCTTCTTGAGTAAACTGAGTAATGTGATTTCACTGATGATTTTCTGTTTGTTAGTTAAAACCTCTTTCATTCCTTGTCCTGTAACTCATATTCCTCCTTCATCTTTGACTGAAAATGGTTCCATTGTTATCTCAGTTTTCCTAAATTAAATCACGTTACTTCTCCCTCATTTCTTGTTTGTTGAGCACTGTAATAATTACCATTAAAAACTGGCAAATGCGTATTGTGAGGGCAAGAAAGAGAGTAAAATTTCAGATTCTGTAGCACTAGTATACAAAACATAAATCCTTTTTTACCTGTAAATTTTTCAGTTTTCTTCCACATACAAAGCAGTCTTGGAATACCACAGTAATTTTAGAAATTAATAAAATTAGTCTAAGTGTTGCTCTGTGGTTATTAAGAAGTGAGTTGCCTTAGTAATTTGAAAACAGATTTTTTTGGGGCACTTGATGTAGGGTGGCTGTATATCTACACTAGAGTTCAAATACCATTAGTACAAGCTAATGCACTACAGAGCACAGAGAGAGCTTGTGCAGCCTAGACTCTATGCAACAACCTTTGGCCAAGGTATCTGATATACAGAGACACACAGTGCTGCAGTTACCTCTGGCTTTTGTGGATCAAGACCCTTCAAACTGCCTTGTCTCTTTCCTTCCACTTCATCCTTTCTCAATATACAATTTGAAGATAAAATACAATTCATTTTTATATTTAGATATTAGGGGTCAGTGTGTTGTTTTTCACAAATGGGTTTTGTTCTATCAGTTCTTTACCTGTTTTGTCTAAATGTTCCTTATTGTGTGTCTAAAGTGTAGAGCAGAAGCAGAACACAATTGTTACAAACAGGGTAAGTTTTCATAGACAGCTCCAAGAGAGCACAATGATTATGAAATTTCAGAATGAAATATAAAATAACTTTTCTTCATAGGTGTTACAATGAGAGAGTCTAATTTATGTCAGTGTGTACAAATTATAGGAAATTTATTGAAAGATGTTTGTATCCAGAGATAATTGTAGCACAGTTTACCTCCATAAACAGTATGGGTCTTTTACTGCCTTTGACATTCTGGTATCATTCAATCCTTTTGACAGGTTTAACATGATTACAAAACATATTCCCATATCTCTATTTTATACATACATAAAATGCCTTTTTATAGAATGTCATCTTCTTACCAAATACTATTGCACATACCCCAGTAGATTTTGCAAACCAATATGCTTAGGAAAGAGCAAAATACAGGTGGAAATCTGTTTGTTAAAATAAATCAGTTATGTTGTAGAAGCTAGTTTTTGCCAGTGTAGTACAGCACAGAGGATCATATGGCTGCATTTGTCCATCAGTGCCTTAGGAAAGGAATTAAGAAGCCACAATTTAATCCACTTCCCTCTTGCTTTTGGGTCTCATTTGCTACTGCCAATCACTTACATCAATCCTACCACAGTGGTATAGATCAAGGAACCAAGAAAGCTGCTTGCATCTTACACATCCTTTCTTCAGAGAAGACAAAAATACACTTCTGGAAGATCCAAATCATGTAATTAGACGTATAAATTTAAAAGGACAGGTCTTTGCTTCCTTCTGTGCCCCTGTGTAGCTGCCGTGATGCTCCTGGCAGGGGCACCGGGTGTCTGCCCGCGGTTCTAGGGGCTGGCCGGCTGCTTCAGGGGTGTGGGAGGGCTGGAGAAGGTCCAGCAAGGTTTCACCGAACCCACCGATGTTCCAGGGCTGCCAAAGAAGGAGAGACAAGTGGAGGGGCTTCCCAGATGGTTTATTTGGGCACCAGGATCATGCCAGGGAAGCGCTGGCACGGCGTGTTACAGTTACATATATACCAACATGAGGGGGCAGGGGAGGATACAAACATCCTATGAGGTAGGGGTGCTGGGTTTGAATTTGGAGGGCTTTGTATAGGATTGTGAAATACAGAGCCCTCCGGGAGGGGAAACCAGATACCGTGGGGGGAAGTGGGGAGACAGCAGTGCTTGGCCATGAAGAAAACCAAAACCTGGCCATAGCACAGCGCAATATCTCCTCCATTTTTATTTATTAAAAAGAGCTGATGGCATTTTCGTCTCTTCCACGTGTTAAACTGGATAGCTGCCTGGATGAGTTCTTCCTTTGCCCAGTCTAGCTGTGGGGTCAAGTCCAGTAAATTGTCCTTGTCCAGTGGAGTGGCAGCTTCATTTGTGTCAGCCCATGGAGGCTTCATACGTTTTTTGCTCAGTTTCTTGAGGTTTTTGTTTGAGAGCCCGGCTGGTGGCTGCAGCAGCATCCTTGCCCCAAGGGGCCTGAGCCTGGAATGAAAGGCTTGGGCACCGAGGTTACTGCTGGGGGTTCCCTGCACCCCTTTGCCCAGTGTCCCAGCTTCCCGCAATGGAAGCAGGGGCACTGGGGTGGGGGTTTCTCTCTATACAACTGGGATAGAGGGAACGGAGAGAGGGTTCAGGGGAGAGTTGAGCCCGGAGTGATCAGTTCCGAGCTGAAAAGGGTAAGAAACAGTCTCGGGTGGGTCGAGGAGACAGTAGCAACCTCGTGCCGGTCAGCGGTTTGCGCCCCATGACCTGATCCTATCAGCAGGACGAGGGATAGGAGGGACGGGGCAGGAAGAGAGGTAGAACTGGGGATGGGGACCTCACGCCAAGCTTGGGAAGGGTTAATTCCCATAGCTCTGTCTCTTTCCCCACTAGAGTGAAAAAAGGCAAAACAAAACAAAAACCCTGGGTGTCTTCTCCCCCTTCAGACCCGCCCTCCCATGCGGGGGTCCAGGAGCCGCTCGCATGGTGTGCTGAGCTCTCCAGGGGTTCTACTCACACCAAGTCGACTCTCACCAGTCACAGGAATAGCCCAGAAACATTAAAATTCCAGCAGGGTCCTTCCTCTGTCTGAAGCAGCTTCTGAGAGGTCACAGGAGTTCCAGGGTGGCGGCAGGAGCTGCACAGTATCAGGTGCGTGGCAAGTGCCAGCAGCTGCACTCAGCAGAAGCCAGGGCCACTCCGCTGACTCGTGGTGGAGTGGGACTGACCTGCGGCAGTGCTGCAGCTCCCAGAGGGGCAGGGGGCCCCGCAGGCCAAGCAGGTCCGTGCACGGCGGCCCCGGTGGCCTGGCGGTCTCGTGCACGGTGGGACTGGGGCGGCCGCACGTGGTGCGGTGGGGCCGGAGCAGCCAAGGGCAGCGCAGCACATGGGCTCCGGCCAGGCAGGGCGCGCGGCACATGGGGCTGGTCAGGCGGGTCAGCAGAGCCAGGGCAGCCGGTCTGGCGGGGGGCCGCTGTGGCTCAGCCACGCAGAACGCAGCTGTTTCTCGGTGGTGGTGACTTCCAGCGGCACAGGTGCAGCCATCAGAGTGTGTCTTCAGTCCCTG
>VYZT01035773.1:0-12930 GCA_013400735.1 Pomatostomus ruficeps | reverse complement strand
TTAAATTTAAATCTGTCAAAGTCCAGTTAAAGTTTAAGATCTAAACAAGAAGCTGTATTCATACCCGCTTATTTATTACAAAAGGCATTAGGAATAAAGCAGTTCTCCAAGTACTTCAGCAAGGCTCAGCAGTCATTTCTGAATTTATTTTAAATTCAGTTATGTACACAGAGCAATTTAAACATGCAAAGGAAAACCTACTTTACATCATTATTTATCATTCCATAAAATAGAACAGTAGCCTATAAAATGATCTACTTCTATATACATCATTTTCATTCCAGTCCCAACGTGCAATCCCATTTTTTTATACTTTAGATTGGAAAGTTAAAACTGTTCTATTTGCATGCATCACAATAAAGAGACAATGGATTCAGGATGCTGGGTTCTGCAACTCTCTAAAGGAGAAACTAGAGAGACTTAAAAAATTAAATGAAAGAACTACTATACTGACAGAAATACAGAGTTGTTTCCATGGACGTGATCATGCTAAGTAAGAGAACCTATGCTTAATCCAAATTTTCTTGAAAGAGTAAAATATCTCTCCTGGCCAGTTAACAGGAAACAGTAGTTTGAATACATATTTATTCATATTTGCAATAAAAGAAAACAGAAAATGCTGTTTACATGCTCATTTTTCTCATGCATCATTCTTTCAGACTTCCTTTTTTCTTTTTTTTTTTTAACTGCCATTCATATGTATGTAAAAGTAATAAGCCATTTGTCTCTACAGCTACATGGTGAACAAGGGTTGGTTTTACATCTTATATTACACGCGCACACACAAATATATATGCTAAAAAATCTCTGGTTTAGTCACAATCTGGCCAAGCATAGGCAGCACATTTTATTAGAAATTAGTGCATTTTTCTTCTGTGATTTTTTGCTATTGGCTACTTCCAGAAGTATATTCTACCCTGGCAACTTCAATTTTTTAGGAATATTCTATGGCCACAGGGCAACTAATTGAGGTTCTTGATCAGGAACTCAAAACTAAATTTCAAATTCTGTTATAGATAGGAAAACAAATGGGAGCTCAGGTTCCAAAGTGGTGTGTCCACTATTTTCTAGGGGATTAAGAGGAAAAGAGGAAAGATGATTCCTCCCCTTCTCTACACAAGATGATGCCATGTTTTTCTCAGCCTACAGCTATTTCTTATGGAAAAGGAAAAAAAAAAGGAACTTTTAAAAATGCAAAGTGAAAAACAAACAGCAAAATTTCTGTAAGATTGGATATAACACCAATCACACAGCCACAGACTCCCAAGGAGAACAAGAGCACGCATGAAAACTTCCTTGTAAAGGATTCGTGCTTAAAAAGCTCTCTGAGGGTTAACTAAAGAGGAATCCATTGATTCACCCCCATGCAGAGGTCTGGCATCAGCAATCCCATCTTTCATTAAAAGAACCGTTATAATTTCCTTTTGTCTGTGTTCCGTGTTTTGATGCCCTTGAGAGGAAATATGCACAAAGCAAACAGTGGGGAAGTATTACACACCTGTTCCTTCTTCACATCTTGACCAGTAATGACACTGGGCCAAAAGCAGGTGGTTTTCTCTTTCCTTACTTCCAAAGAACATGGTAAGGAGCTGATACTACCTGCAGGTTTCTTCAGACAGAAATGACATCAGCAATATTAAGGAAGGTAATGAAGGTAGAAGAACCATGGAAAGTTTAGTCTTTAGAGACAAAGGTTTAAGGGGAAAAGTGGTGAGACAGGGCTGTAAGGTTGGAGAGAAACTGTACTTCACTTGTTTCCAAACGTTAACTACAATATATATCATGAATTTTAAGAGGGTCACTTAACTCCAAAACTGAGATGCTGCTGACATCACTTCAAAAAACTTTNTCAACTATTAGTTTTGTGCCACTCTCACTAAGGAAGTAAGGACTGCCCTAGACAACAGGAAACTGCTCACTGCTCAATCACAACATTTTGATTACCAGTCTGGTTCAACACAGCCACAATTTTGGCTTTTTTAGACTCCTTAATACGCTTTCATGGGGTTTTTTCTTCATTTGATTATTACTGTTATTTTTCCACTGAGATATTTACTTTAACTTCTTCATCTGTAGAAAGCTACAACATGAAAAAATGTGAGCACCTGCTCTAGGTGGCAGCTCAGAGGAGTTTATTAGTCCTGTGTCCTTAATAATGATGAGCATGGCTTCACAGCCTACCATTTGTCGGTACTTTTGGGCATCAGTTGAATACTCAATCAGAATGCCACATTTCTATTGTATTGTCAGCCTTATCAATAGTACATTTACATTTCCTCCACTCACTCACATAAAACAAATTAAGATCAGTAACAACTCCATTTGACACCATCGTAGTACGTATGGCTATGGGGACTGGGAAAGTGTGACAAATGCTGTGGAATTACACCACTTTTCATAAAAGCTGTCTAATCAGCACTTTTTTCACCTATCAACACAGTGAACTCACATATATTTCCAGAGTAACTGGCAATCTTTCATCCCCCTGAAACCATGAGAAAAAACCCCCAACTATCAAGACTCTAGTTCATCGAGTATGATGACTAAAGCATTTAAGATATTGCTGTGAATGAAATATGTTTCATTTTGATGTCTATTGAGTATATTAAGTTCTGGGTCAATAATATGTAAATAACTTTCTGCCCTTTGAGATCCGATTTGGGCTCACTATTAAAATGACAGAAAAATCTGTATTCTTGTAGGAATAGCTGATCTAGTTTGTCATAACTATAGTTTGGGAAATATTTTCAATATAAAATAGCTTTGTCCTAGTTGAGCAGGGAAGAGCAGTTTAAAAGCACTTCTGCTCTTTTACAAATGCTAGAATGACTTTAATTGCATATATTCCTCGTAAGTTTTTTTCTTAGATGCATTTAAAATTTGAAGACATTGAAATTTTATATAATTTTGGGACAAAGGGATATGACATCTTTATCTCTTCTTGATGTTTGCAGGTTGAGATGAAAACACCAAGCTAAAGGGCATTGTGAAGATAAGTTTCCATGACATTTACTATAACTCTTTTATATTACCATCTGGCTATTTTATATGTAGCATTCAGAGGGAAATATAAAAAAAAAATGATCTAAAGCTGAAATTATTTCCTTGATAACACTTGTTTTAAACACCATGCCACTAAATAGCTAAAAAGTCTCAAAAGTGAATGCATAAAGCATATAAAAGCTACAAG
Source organism: Pomatostomus ruficeps (assembly GCA_013400735.1). Classification (NCBI taxonomy): domain Eukaryota; kingdom Metazoa; phylum Chordata; class Aves; order Passeriformes; family Timaliidae; genus Pomatostomus; species Pomatostomus ruficeps. The sequence continues at coordinate 9,740 of VYZT01035773.1, read as the reverse complement.
CATACTTACATAAATTCTTAAGATTAAAGTAATAACTTCTAGAAAAAGGTGGGAGAAAACATACTACAATAAATCTATTTGTAATGGTATTTGGGTTCCAGCAACTGCTTTCATTGTTCTCAAGTGGCTTACATATAAAACAATAGATTTGATGTATGATTTCAATCCCTTATGGAAAACTGTTCTATCTACAAGCAGCCTGTCAAACAAAACAACAAAAACAAAAAAGCAGCTCAGTACTAAGAAGAAATAACATACTTAAAAACAGAGTAGGGACACCTTTTCAGTTTTTTTGAAATCTATTTCAGAGAGCTTTAAGGACCACCTTACCACAGAGAATGGGATGTAGGCTTGGGGAGCAGGGAGGAGGGGAAGGCATTCAGGAAAACAGAAAGGTAACTATGGGAAGCTGTACCCTAAAACACCATCCACAAAGCTGGATAAAAACCAGTGCTTTCATAAAAATTCATAAGCTTGACGTTACCTAGCAAGGAATATTAGCTTCCCTAGAGTTAGACTGGCAAAATGAAGGACGGCTGCACAGAAGGACAAAAGAGCACCGAAATCAAACAAAGGTGATATTTTTATAGCTTAGCAACTATAAGCCTAGCAATTAGGCAAGATTTGCCCATAGCTGGTGCTCCTTTTTAATTTTTTTTAAATGATTGCTACTGATCTCATACATACCAGCAACAGTGCAGTGCCTGTTACCTGAAGACACCTTGCTCTTCATACCCATTAGAGCAACACCCACGCACTTTATTCAAGGTCAGATAACGCCTGAACGGGGCTTCTCAGCATCACAGAACAGCACCCGGGCCCTGCCTTGAACAGAACACCGTCTGACTTGACAAGACAGACAAAAAATAGCATAAAGAACAGATTTAAGTATCCTATCCAAGGTCATATAGCAGGTTGATGGCAAAGGAAGAAACAAGTGCTTCTCCCACATGGAAATCTTTTGCCCCCACTGACTGGGAATTGCTGTCTCTTTAAACTGCCTTTGTAATATATATTCTTTTCACTCAAAGCAATATTGTATGAAATTCTATTTCATATTGATCAGTGTATGTTAGCTTTATGATTTTCAGCAGTTTCGCTTTCTAAACAAAACTCTAATGTGCTTACACAATGCATTACAGACAGAAAGGAACTTATCCTGTCCAGGCCAAACCAAAAAATGTCATATACCTGTATTACTCCTGCTATACTAGAGCCAATAAATCCTGCTGAGAAGTTGGATTCACAGGCTGAGGCTCACACTGACTACATTTATTTGCTTTTTCTCAGCTGGAAATACAAGCAAAGAAAGATTACAGCTGCTCAGAAGTTGAGCAAAAGTAAGTTTCTGTCTCACCACTTATTAGCCTCATGGGTTTAACAAGTTGAATAAGCAATTTCTATTTTATTTTTACTACGAGTGCTGCAGCAATGTTACAATGCTGCTTGTAATCATCAAAACTGCCTGTCTGATCAAAACTCTTAATGTGCTTTTAGTCCAGTTTCTCATATTCTGTTGGTAAACCTGTTTGGCTGTCACTCTATGCAATCTCACAGCACCAATTTCAGAATTCAGACGCTCTCTTGTTTGCTTCTGAAATTACCAATTCTGAACTGTAGGTCTATTTTGGTAACCAGGAAGCACAAAAATATATATGTATTTGTAAAAATATGTTGTTATCAGGAAAGAGAAGTCTTCTATTTAGTTAGAGTACAAATAGTCTTATTTTTCCAGAAGTTCTACTGAGTCAATTAAATATCATTTTGAACAATTTTCAATTAAATAGTCAGCAGCTATTATGCTTAATTGTAACTGAAGTCCATGCATGACTGCAGGTTTGGGCTTGTGGTAATTAATTTAATTCTTTGTGGCTTGGTAATCTGCTCCACTGCTGGATGTGTAACATGATAGAAGGAAAAAAATCTCTGTTGGAACAGTTTAACACAAAAAGCACAGATTAATGTAAAAAACACAGACAAAATAGGTCTAGTCAGTTGAAAGATTTGCTCACACTGTCACTAGGTAAAGTAAAACCATGACTGAGAAAATGATGCCTATACCCAGAATCATTCCTTGTCACCATCTAGTACTTCAAACGCTGAGCATTCCAGACCAGAGCTTCTAGAGTAAGCAGCTCTCAAGGTGCCTCACAGCCCACTCAATACAGACATGATTAAAAAGGGTGTCAGAAAAAAACATACCCATGAAATGAATATTTCTCAGAGATCTCCAAAACATCCTGGTCTGTCTGGGCAATAAAATTAGCAAGATGACACCAGAGGACAAGAGAATACCTGAAAATATGACTATACAAACGGAACTTACCAGTATATTACCACTCAACACTTAGTGAAACTTCCAATATTCTAAAACATTCTATCATGAAATTTTCCATTCAGATTGATTTTGTCTTAACCATTTCTTTTTATCCTCCACTATTAACATATGGGTTCAGAACAGCACAGATGCTTACAGATGAACATGCCTTACAGATCATTTCAGCACAACCTTCCAAGAGAACAGAGTAATACCTCAAAAATGCTTATTTTGTTCCCAGTGTAGCAGATGCTGAAGAGTTAGTATACCACGTTATTCAAGTGGGAAAATGATCACATCAAGTTTCATTATTGTATTAAACTGGAAAATAAAATTTTCAAAACTAGCACAAGATTTTTGCTTTTCAATTTGAGACCCTTGAACAACACTAAATCCCAGATATTTTGGAAATTAGCCTTGTTCACACTGTCTCAGGTTGGCATTTAAATAATCTCCCATCCTCCCTCTATATTAATAGCTATGCCTGAAAAATTAAGAGTAGAATATAAGGCTTATCTGCAAGTTCTTAGCAAGTACTGAATAAACATTGTGATTGAAAGTGCTCCAAGGGTCTCAAAGAAACACAAATAATATTTTATCCCCCAAAAATATTAAAAAAATATTATTTTGGGTTTGATTACAGTTGGAGGTCAAAGTACAAATTTGGTTTCCATGTTACTTTAAGACTCACCTATCTGAAGTAGGTAAAATGATGTTTGAATGTAAAAGTATCTGATTTCTGTAATGTTTCTAAATGAAAGCTTCTTAAGAAGACCCCACTATATAAATTATCAATCTCTGTCGGTGGTGGTTAACAGCATGCTCTGAGAGTGCTGATTAAAACAAAAGGTCAGAACAAACATCAGTGCTCCAGAGATTCTTGTAGATAATAGTGTAATTAAAATGTAACTCTAGACTGCTCCATGCTTACTATGTCAGCATCTTTCCAGCAGGGAATGGCCAGAGAGCCTGGTAAACTTAAGCAGTCACAGGAGAAAGTGGCAGGAGATGTCTGCTGAGGGAGCAAATAGATAGGCATCAATGTTAGCAACTTGTGCTACGTACTGGAACTCAAACAGCCTTTTTCTTTTTTTCTTTCTTCTTTTCCTCTCTCTCTCTTTTTTTCCCTCTCCTTTCAGAGTGCATGCTGTCCTGTCTTTTGTTCTGGCAGAGATAAGATGTATAAATTATGAGTGGTTGACAAAGTATACTTCAGTGCCTGAGGCAGCTCATCAATCATTTTCCACATGTCGACAGGTAATTGATGCGAGCCCTGCAGGCGCATCTCCATCAGGTAAAAGGAGGAAGGAATTAAACCTGCTGTCATGGTTTGAGCAGATGATCTGTATTTAACATTCTTTTTAATTTAGAAGTTGTTTATTTTAAGCTGTATTTGGCTGTTCTTGCTCCCTCCAAGTCTCTCTCCACCTCGCTGACTCTCCCCAGGACCTCACGGAGCAAGCGGTGTGTAACTGTAGGCAGTGTGTCACACAACAAAACCCTGCAGCCGGGCGAGAGGGTGCTCCAGCATCGGACAGCAGGAGACCACCCAAAGACTGCTGGGGAGCAGCTGAGGAACTTACTTTCTACTTCACTGAAGCTTAACATCAAAGACACTGCTTGTCAGGCAATTATCTGTCAAGTGAGTTAGGTTCTGATCCATCTGGGATACTAAATATACAGACTTTTTCCTTTGGTTATTATCTTTATTCCATTTAGCTACACCTCTCAATCTGTTTACATTTCTTGTCTTTGAACAAAGCATTTTAAAGCTAAAAACTCAGGGCAGAGACAGAGAAGAGGGAAGTAAGAAATGGTATTGGGTCCAACTGGAATGGAGTTAATTTTCTTCATAGCAGCTTACATAATGCTATGGATGAGATTTATAATCCAAACAGTGCTGACAACGCGAATGTTTTAGCTATTGTTGAACAGTGTTTGCTCAGTCAAGTCACTCCCTGTTCCTCATGCTGCTCCCCCGGTGAATGCACTGGGTATGTGCAAGGGGTTGGGAGGAGACAAAAGCAGGAAGTGGGCCCAGAGGAAGAAGATATTCCATGTCATGTACTGTCACACCGGCAATTTACCAGCGGGGAGTGGGTTTAGGGATGAGCCATCATGGGCTTGGGAACTGCTGGGCACAGGCCCACCCATGCAAGGTGGTGAGTGACTGCATCACTTGCTTTGTTTTGCGGGGTTTTTCCTCTTACAATTAAGTGCACCACATCAGTTCTTTGTAATCTATGTTAGCTACAATTGACTCTGAAAATCCACTGAAGATGTAAACCTGTTAAATCCTGCATAATCTCACAACATTAGATACTATCCTTACTGTAATTAAGCATTCTCTGCATGGACTGGAGCTGAGCCCTTCCACCACAACTGCACAGCATTTATCTGACAAGATGCTCAATGCCAGAACTGAGATTGTGCTGCTGAAGGATGGCATCATATCCATTGTTCCACTGTGGGTGGAGGTGAAAGATAACTGTTAAAGGAAGTTTTGTGCTGATAATGTATATCTTATATACATTCCCAGTTTGGGCTGGAAATTGTCAGTGCAAATCCAAGAAAATAGTGTTCAAAAGGTTCATCAACACTGACAGAGAAGAGCTTCCTCCATGAATTACTCAATATTGCCAACACAAAGGCCCTCTAAATCTGTGGCTTAGTAGCACAATGCTCCCAAACACAACACAGATGGACTGCAGAGGGAGAAAAGCTTTCACATAATTCGTCAGTGAAAACAGACAAAAGGCCTCATACAAATTCCAGTGGTCTCCATCAGTTTCAAACCAAATCTTACTGGGGGGTACAGAGACAATTGGTTATATATTAGGTATCAAAAAACAATGTTCATACTGATTTTCAGAATGAACCATAATTAAATTTCCTCTGTCATAGTTTGAAATGAACCTAAGCAACAAGAAGGAAGACAGAGCTCTGTGAGTTACTGTCATTGCCATTCTGAAATGCTTCAAGACTAAAACTGTAGATCATGGAGAAGAAAAAATTAAAAAACAAAAAAATCAAAGTACAGAAGTGTAACACCAAGCATAAAAAGACCAGACCAAAGGTAATAAATCTTACACTAGAAAAGGGTAGAGGAAAGATCCTGAAAAGGACAGCTGTCTCCCTGATAAATAATACAGGAGATCAATTCATTAAGAAACATGACTACACCTAATATGTAAAGACATTACCTTAAAGAGAACAATTTTGAAAAAAAAGGAAAGGGGGGTAATAGTAGAAGTGCTTTGAGGATGAAGAACAGTTTACAAGACAAGAAACTGCAAAGTATTTATAGTTCTGATTCAAGAAAACATTTGCAAAGCTTTAAATAGCAGGTCATCTCTGTAGCTAATTGCAGTAGTAGAGATTTGCTATGGTGAAACATGTATTTCCACTCATTAGGAACGTGCAGTATATCTTGCTTCTATCTTAAATAATGACTATATATTACTATTCCATAAATACAGTAACAACTCAGCAACAACGTTTCCCTTTAGTCTCCAAAACCAAAATGCACTTCCTATATTAAAAACCAAAATATTAAATATTCAATTTAAGCCTTAACGCCATGTATACATGACATATATTGACATAAAATCTGAAAAATAAACTGAGTCATTACTAGGAAAACAGAAACCTTTGCTTACAATCTAAAAAAAGAATTAATGAATAATTTCACTTAAGGTCAAAATAATCAGACTTTGACCAAAGTATAAAAATATTGTTTCTAAAACATTCCTGATCAAATTCTTATGCATTTCATAAATAATATATCTCCTTTTATACTACATCATTGGTTAGTTTATATATTTCCAATTAATTTTTCAACTCACAAGAGCATGATTTTGAACCAGATTATCTTTTCTAAAACTCTTTCGACACTGAAACTAATAGATTATAATAACACTCCTGATCCATCCAGAAAACTTGCCAAGATCAGTTCACTTCATAAAGATAATAAACTTTAGTAAAAATTATAAATTATTTTGCTGTGAGGGAAAGAAAAAACATAAAAGAATTTATTACTTGAAGGCATGCATTTTGTACAAAACACAGCACCTTCACAATGCAAAGAACTAAGAGGTCAATGATACTGGGTTTGAGCGCCTGGTCTAATATCACCCACATGATCCACTGCACCCAAGGCCGAAGCTTTTGCTCAGATAACAATATAGCCCTTTATTGCATGGCACACATACACAAATTCTTGTCAAAGTTAATATCTGCCGGTACAACAGAAGCCAATCAGTGAGTTATCAAGGATGAAGACTAAGAACAACTGTTTAGCCTGGAGAGAAGTCTAATTAAAGTTCTCTAGCCCTAAGTACTTCACGTTGCTTGCCAGATTCAGACTGGCTGCTGACAACTTGAATCTCCTCTTTAGTCCTGAAACGAGCTTTTTCAGCATTCATTTTGATGTGGAGGCTTTAATCTAGCTGCCATTTCCAACACATTTTATCAGCCCTGAAAAAGGCTTTTTGTTTATTCCAACTGGCAACTCTTTTTTGACAGCGAGGCTACAGGTTGGCAAATGCCAAAAGTTCCATTACAACACTCCCTTTCTTCATTTCTGTCTTGACTGGTATTAGACTGATAAGTTAAGCACATATGAAAGCCAAATTTTTACCAGCAATTTGACTGTTTTCTCCCTCTGTTGATCTCCAGATCAGCTATCCCTCTCAATTAAGGGTACCCTTGATCTCTATCTAAAACCATGAAAAATATGCATAGCTTCAAGAATAAATAAAAAATACATAAATATCAATAAATATATTGATAAATGAGATCGTGATGAATAATACAAGCTTAAAAATTATGCTTACAATCTCAAATATACAGGTCATGGACAATATAAGCATTTGGAACTGAATGCCAAACACTTGATAAATACGAGTATGAGAAGAGAGATGCCCACTGCTACAGAGCCCTCTCAAGATCCATATGTTGAATCAAATAAAACCAATGAACTCGCATATTTCTACATGTTCACCAGATTCTTGTGCTTCCAAATCCTGAACAAAACTTCTCTGCAAAAAGATGACCAATAAGAATAAAGCATGTCTGCATAATCTACTCCAATATTTTGATTTTATTGCACTATATTTAATTGTTAATTTCTGAAAGATTGCCATTCATATCCTGATTTCTTTGTGGCTGACCTCCTACTGCCTCAAAGTTTACCTCACTAAGTTTGATTAACCTGGGCAAATTACTCTTGGCCTTTAGCAATGTCAATTGCTCAACAGTTCCAAAGATCACAAGGTCCTTCCCACCAGCTACTGAATGGGATTGTGTAGGCAGTCATTTGTCCCTAATGGTGTGAGCCAGCCGTCGCTGAGCACCTCACCGAGAGGCAGCACCACCTCCAGTCTGGTTCTGAGCTGGTCAGATCCTCTCCCTTCTTACAAGGCAACACTGCATTTACTGACGAAAGAAACAGACTTTCCTCTGATATCAATCATCATAGTTCATAAAATAGGATTCCACATCATTAATTAATTTTCAATTTTATTGAGCATTTGACTACTTAGCATGCTTTCCAGACAACTGTTTTGAGCATCATCACCCTTGTTGGCAATTCTCAAACTGCATACGCTTTCTAATTAAATTAAGCTTTGCTGTGTGTAAAGAAAGAAGGGAATGTTTTATTCTTACTTTATGTAGATGAAACATGGTAGTCACTTGCTCAAACAAGCTGATGAAAACATATTGCCTTTGACTTACAGCCTGTGTTCTAAGCATGCAAACACTACACAGGATAAATTTATCTCCATATAATGTAATTGATCAAATAATATATAAACCCCTAAAAACAAACCATTAAATATTTCCTGCAGTACACAAGAGAAGCACTCTCTTCATTATCATACATCTACTAAAAATCAAAAATTATCATCTAATGATTATCACTGATTTAGTCATGCAAATGACTTAAAATTACTACCAGACTGGTGAAAATGTGCAGGTTGATGTCACCAGCAATTATCCTTTTATGAACTGGCACAGTTTATGGGGAACAAGACTTAAGCTGATGCCAATTACTTCAACAAAGTGCCCCAGAACCAATTTCCAGATCGGGAAGACAAGAAAGCAAGGAAAAGAGAAATTCAGACTCCATTACTATTCAAGCTTGCATTTTTATGCTGAAATGCAACATTCTGATACTTGGATGGATGATTATAAGAAAATCAATTAGAGTTAATAGCATTCACACATGAATATATAAGAGAAACTAGTGGGAGCTGGCCAGAACATAAGCACAGCTGCAAATGTTTCTCTCAGTCTGAGGAAGGGAAAAAGCACTATACTTTATGGAGTCACCAGAAGAACAAGAGAAAAAACAAACAAACAAACAAAAAGACATGTTCATTCATAGAAGAATGTAATGTGCAACCTCACATTTAAATAAGTTCATCCTTGCCTCTAAAGAAAATTCAGCAAGAATACGGGGTAGAGCATCCATGTTTCCTACCCCTGCAAGCATGACAAATTTCCACAAAGATAACCACTCTTCCTGTAAACTTGTCTTAAGTGTACAGAAGAGCAGAGAGTAAGACAATGGAGAAAATGCATTAATGGAGAAAATGCATTTTCCTTTCCAACACTCTTCACCACATATAACTTCAGAGCCTGTTCACAGAATGTTTCTTTCTGGGTGAGAACCACAATATTTGCCATGCTGTCTAGCATTGCAGAGCACTAAACAACTTATGTCTTATGTAAAGGCAGAAATCCATATTTCTCCACAGATGTTTTGTTCAGAAGACATAGGTTGCTTCTGTCTCATCAATTTTTAAAGGACACTTGTGGCATAAGCTTTTTGTAGTCATCCCAAAGAGAAAGCCAGCACAACTCTAATTTCATTTGGAAATATGAACAAAACATTTTATGAATAATTGCTACAATTTTTTTTTCTGCTGCTCTTGGGCCTACTCAGGTTTCAAGTTTACAGGAAAACAGTTCACAAATATGATGAGAAGTACTGCTTAAAATTATTCCATGGATGGACAGTGACTGACAAAAATATCCATCTTCTAAGTGATTATTTGTCCATGGAAAAATTAAAATTAAAAAAGTAGGAACATATCAGGAATAAAAAATATCCTAAGAAAACACTTCTCTGCTTCTAAAGATATCATTGTTTGATGATACTCATATATTTAAAAAGTACGTAATACATGACCTATAATGTGACTTTTTCTAAGCAAGATACGACATACAGCATTAGCTTAGATCAAAGCTCATAAGCTATTTGAGTTTAATGAATATAAGTGCAAACTACATTCTTTAGGTGCAGACACACATACACTTACTTGAACAATTTTCAATAAAATTTGTAAACTGCCCACAAGTCAACAAGTTTGGAAAGTTTAGCTTACAGTTTTTCAAGTGTCTTATTCCAAACCAAAAA
>VYZT01035733.1:27023-39224 GCA_013400735.1 Pomatostomus ruficeps | reverse complement strand
GTTTGTCACTGACATTGCTAAAAAAATCAATCCCAAAAAACATACAATATTCTTCTATTTATTTCAAATGTGCTATCTTTTAATTATTTGTTCTGGGTGTGGTAAGGTGAAGAGTCCACAAACTTCTCTGTCAACGGGAAGTGCTGCTTCTAAAAAGCCAAGACATCTAACCCTTCAAAAAAAAAAAAAAATTCTAGCCAAATTCAGCAACAACAGCTTGTCATGATAAACATCCTGGTCTGAGCTGCTTTTAGTTTGAAGCACCACTACCACCTTGTGGCCAGTCAAGTTAAACCACACAGATAAAAACTAATCTGATTTCTTCCAAAATCAATTTAGAATACAGTTTAACATAATCTAACAAGCATAATAACATTCAGCTCCAACAACCACGCTGAAATGAATGCTTCACAACCCATTGCTCGACTTTCACTTACCCCTGTGTCCTCTGCGTATCATCAACCGACTAAGAAACACAATTTCCAGGAGTATTAGCCCAAACACAAATATTTGTATCTCATGAATCAATTTCAACATATTAGGAAAAGAGTGAATTTTTTCCCAGCACTGCATTTTTGTAGGCCAACTTGTAAGAAAGGTTTTCAATTTTTTAAAAAAGTTTCTAACTGTTTGCACAAACTAATGTGCAAAGTTGCTAACACCAGAGGAATGATTTCCTGGGAGCGTCTCTCATAAAAGAGGTTTAATTTATGAGTTTGAAGCTAGGAATATATTAATCCTAATACTTGTAATGCTCTTTCAAGCTGTGAAGTGGAACAATTTCCTATTCTAACAGACAAGAGTCTAACATGAGGAATGACTAACTTAAAATCAGTATGAAGGGCCAGGAGAATTGGTTTCCATTCTAAGCTTTGCCAGAGATTCTACAACAGCTTTAATGCTAACTCTTCATGGGCAAATGCTCCCTCCCTCAGGCCAGCTATAATGCTCAGCACATAATTGCCCATGGGGCATGCTGAAGTTCTTAGGCAGAGAACTCAAAACACACTTCATGACATAAGAAATATTCTAAAAATGTATTACTAGGCAAATAGAATACAGTACATTCAAATTGTAACTTAAGCTTTGTGACTGTTAAAGGGTGACCTGCAAACAGCTACTTTTCATTGTAAGTGCAGAATTGAAATGTATGGATAATTACACATATTCCATACTGTCTTCTCAGAGACCTCTCCAAAATCTGTGTGAATTAAACTAATTATATTTGAACAAAGATTTCAGCCTATTTATCCAGAAGTGGAGGTGTTAATTTCATGTACAAGTGAATAATTTAGTTCTCCGCTATTCTGTATTATTTTTCCTAAGATTCATCAACTAATCTATAACTCTAGGCTGATATTTTTTCTGAAAACTTACTGTTGTATACCATTATTTGACAGTTCTTGTAGCCTAGTGCAAAAAACGTTTCTACAAGGAAGATAGTAAGAGGGAATTTATCACCTAATGAAATTTCATGTTCAATCTTACCCTAAGGTCCCCTGTGCCTGGAAAATATTCACCATACTTATGGAATGATACTGTCATGACACGATCTGTGGTATAAAATGCTTCTTCAACACCATCACCATGATGGATATCAATATCAATATACAATACTCTTTGGTGATACCTAGAAAGAACATATAAGAAATCATCATTATCTGTTATATTCATAATATACTGATACCAAACAAGAGAAACACTAATGAAAAAACCCAACCAGACACTAAAATCCAAGATTATGATCACTGTGATGATTTTGGTTGATGTGACCATATGCTCTTAGAATTCTCAGTACAATCTGAATAACATTAATAAGGTTATCTTCATCAAAGTAAGTAATTTATTTAGTATTTACCCTAAACCGTCTCACTCTGTAGAAGCAATGCCCCCTGCTTCTGCTCACACCACTTTGTTGTTCATGTCTGCTGAATTCACCCCTTTCATTCACCCCAAGGCCTTTCTTTCTGTCTTCTCAGTAATTACCAACAGTCTGTGTTCCACAAGCCCACAAAAAGTACTTAAATACTTATTTTCCATTGACTTTTCTTCTTCACCTCTACAGTTTCTAAAGATAGGCACATTCTTACTTTGAAGTATATTGCACTATTTATTTGCATACATTTATTACACTACTGTTTATTATTTTCTTAAATACTGCAGATTTCGGGACAGTCTGAAATGGATAAAGAAACCACCAATTTGGAGCCTTAGAGCACTAGAAACAGTAAGTATCCCTTAAATTTTATGTTTTTCAGTAAAGAACAAAGTCTGTCATCAGAAGATATATTTCCACCATGCTTTGTGCAGTACAGTGAGTGTGAGCAGCCATAATTTCAGGGACAGTTTCCCACGGTTACACAACCCATAACTATTTGCAAGATTCCTTCCTTCACATGAGCATTAGGCTAAAAAATTCAAGACTGGACCACAGAACGTCATATCTCGTAGACTGCAGAGACAGCTCCTGAATACAGCTGCACATTAATGTCTTAATATGTTAATATTAACTATTCTTAGTGTCTATAGAAACATTTTCCATCTCTAGACTTCCAGATTACAGCTACTTCCTTCATTTCTCACTAGCAAAATCAGCTGTCCCACTCACAAGAGCCAAATACCTAGAATATTTTTTCTAATAAATGGAATTTATGTGTTGTTAGTAGGGATACAGTCCTCTGAAGCAGTAAAAGCAACACTCAGGACTTGAAATTTTAGTGAAGCATTACTGTTTGAAGTCATTTATATGATCACTTTTTCATTACTCCTCATTTTTTATTTTGCAATCACAGCAACACAGCTGTTATTTAATTATTCATTAAAACCACCCACATTAATTCATGTAATAATCCAAGGAAGCTCAGTGCATGATCTTCCCTCAATATTCCCGTTTGGTTCAGTAACAACTCAAATGATAGGAAACAAGAAGGCATATTGTGAAACCAAATGGATGTAAGATGATGAGTACAATGACTGCCCTAAGGGGTCAGGACAGTGATCCACCTAGCCCACTATTCTGCCCCCATGCATAGCAAAGGGAGACTTTACAGAAATATTTACAGAAAGCAAGTAAGCCTGTCCATTTTCTGAAGTCTGCTACTCTAGTCCTTCCCCAGCATCTAGAATTACAGCATATGGTGTTTTACAGAGTGCATTGTTGCTTGGATCCAACTCCTATTAGTTATCTTTTCAGCTTGCCTGTATTTTAATTTGAATGTCTTGCTGAAGCCAAACCAGGCAGAGCTTTCTTAATTGAAACTGTAAAAGTTCAACACAGGCTATGAAAACTACAATCCACATCTTTAAACATTTAAATACTTAAATTTGACACTTTTTGTAATTTTTACTTGTGCCTATCACAAACTTACTTCAGTAACTCAAGGATGGCAAGCACAATATCATTGACATAACAGAAACCAGATGCCTCCGATTTCTTGGCATGGTGAAGTCCCCCAGCCCAATTGACAGCCATGTCTGTTTGTTGTCTGTTCAATTTTACTGCCCCAGCTGTAAAAAACACACAGAAGAATGAAAGGAAATGGAGTCAGAAACTTCTGATGGCCTTTAAATCTGTTACATTAAATCATATCTTATTTTTTAAATAAGTTGATTTAGAACAGATCTCTTACCAATACTGAAAGACTTGATACATCTCATATTTTACAGTCTGTAACTGATACGATTTTTTAAAAAATATATAAAAAACCCCTTATATTTACTTCATTTTTACATGCACGATCAAAATTTTAAGTTGCTGACACCTACTAAAGCTATAAAATAGTTGGCAAACAACCTATACTTACCAACAGAGCCTCCAGTTGACAGCTGACAAAACTCAAACAGGCCATCAAATACAGGACAATCTTCTCCAACATTAACTGTTTGAGAAATATATTATCTTTTAAAAATACCATTCCAACAGCATCAATATACACATGGATAACACTTACAGATGCATAGTTCATTCAGCATTTTAACTACTTATTTCCCATCTCATTTGTCAGGCTAATTTAAACACTGAAAACAATGTAGAGTCCTAATAGTGTAAGATAACTCCAAACCCATCTTTTTTTCTTTTCTTTCTTTTATAATTTTTTTTAGTTTCCCTTGGAATATTTGTCTCCTCATTTGAAGAAGTTCGATCATTTTTTAGATTTTTGAAGAAATGCTGATTAACATAGGTCATGTTCAGAAATGTACAATTACTTAGAAAAATGATTTGCTGACAATAAGGTATCATAAAGAGGTTACAATACTGCTTTGAAAATTGATATAATAGCAGTCAAACCGCATTCCTAACACTTTGAGCTTATTCCTATAATTAAAGAAATGAATTAATAATAGAAAGGGTGAACAGTGAAGGATGTACAGTTTTAACTATCTCCCTCCAAGAGGCAGAAGCAAGTTCTTTTCTTGACTTAAACACATTTTCAGACATTGACTTTTACTCCTCTGGTATTCTAAAAGCTATTTTTTTAGAAAGATTTCAAGGCACTTTCACAAACAGTTCACAAACTGCGCATTAAGCCTTATTATTAGCAGCAGTATTTCACATCTAGAATACACCCTGTGAAAGGAGAGGCAAAAATCCTTACATCCGCTTAAACAACATTTTTGTTAAGATAACTACTTTTACTGAAAAAGTCCAGAACAGTGTAGCTAAAGGCAAGGCACATGCTACTCTTGTTACAGTAGTTCTGTAACCTCTGTATTGGTGAATACTGAGCTTCAAACAATGCTACCCATCAAAGCACGTACACACAGACTTAGCCTGACGTTGGCATGGCACTTACATCTCTGCATTTGCTTGCTGTACTCAGACATATTGTCAGGCCTTATTGATCGGAGAAATTTGATGTATTCATCACTATGGTACTTGGTCATTTCCTCAGCAGTAGCTTTGTGGGGTCGCTGATAACAAGAACAAGTTAAAGAAATAATCAGAATGTTCTGCAAAATCACCTAAAAATGTGTTAAAACAGACAACTTGAAAGAAATCCCAGCTACTTGGAGGGAAAAATAGTGAAAAGAAAGTTATAGTAGAGGAGTTTTACAAAAAGCAAGGGCTACTCTATTGTGATATACAACTGCATTAAATACTGCTTCACTTCTAAGTAAAAGTGCTCTGAATACACTATTTAAATATTGTCTATTTTCACTTCCACCTTTCTCCACTTATTTATGTGACAATACTTGAAGCCCTTTAAAAATAACTTAAAATGCTTCAGTGGACATTCTATTGCTTATACTTACATAAATTTCCATTTTTCTGTATAAGCCATAGTTTAGCAGCAAGTTGTGAGTCATTCGGATCCTGTGAGGTTTCATTGGATGCCCTTGTCCATAGTAATAGTTTCCAATATCACCTGTCAGTAATACACAAAAGAATAGCTATTCATATTACAACACAAGTTTCATTGCCACTTAAGAATCATTCCCAGAAGATAAGTAAACAGGTATGATTTCAGAAAACAAATAAACCCCACAAAGGGAGTACTGTCTAATTCAAAAAGAAACAAAGGAAATAAACTGTTGCATGTCAGAAACAGAGGGGAAAAAAAGAAGCCAAATCTAACTTTTACTATAAGCAGACAATAGGGGAGAGCAAAGGTAACTATAAGACATGGTTTCAAATCAAGAGTGAAGTTCTGGCCCAAGAGTGAGCCAGAATGGAACAATCAAATGGGAAACAGAACTGGAATTAAGAGGAGAAGAGACACTACTGATGACATTGGCACATAGTACCACAGCAGAAGCTGTAGTAAAACCTACCATTTTTGCATGAGCTGATTTTATGATACCATCCTCAGCCTGTTCTTAACTACTAACCCAGTTACATGCAGAAGTTAGCTCCAGATACATTGTGGCAACCACACACACAAACATTCCCCAGACACCTGCTGCTGAGATCCATAACTGTTTAACAAGAACCTTATAATCCAGATTAGCCTCTGTTAAATTGGAGACCAACTAGGCACACAATTAAGATAACAAATTTGACACTCATTTCCAAGAAAGGAATAGCTACTATAATTAGCTAGTAGTAAGTTTTCTTCTGAGCTCAGGTATTGTTAGAACACACACAACCCCACTTTGAGCACTGACATTCCTGACACATGAACCATTTCAAAAGGAACTGTTTCTGGAAATGTAAACGAGCCTAGAATTTATGTCCCATTGTCTATGGCTTTCAGCTGGAGATTTCTATAACAACTCTTCACAACAGCACCTCTTTTCTTTTTGACCCATTTTCCCAACAGGATTACTGAACTTTACCTTCTTGAACTTTTTACTTTTCTTTCACATCCTTCAACATGCTCTGCCTTGTCCACTGGGAACAAAAGAAACACTATTTTCACAACGTCATACTATTTGTAAATTTTATCAGTCAGAAGTAAAAAGCAGCACCACTACATAACAGATTTCATTTCACCTCTTCAACAAGAGCTTCATGGAGGAAGGGTAAATGTCAGCTTGCAGTAGCATCACCAACTACCGAGAAAAACAAGTATTACAGCAAGATTAAAAGTTTTAAAGCATTCTAAAATCCTTCAGGCTTTCAGTTTTCAAAGAGACGAGGAGAGTAAGGACACTTAAGAAAACAGATATAACTTAATGTAACATAAGAAGAAGATGTTTAGAAAAACTATCCTTCAATACGTAGCTCTTAGCTGTCTCATGACAATAGAAATACCAAGTTTTAACATTAAGTTAAGAACTTTGAAGAATTTGGACATTCTGACTTGGGTGCTTAATTGGAAGAATAGCACTTTTTGCCAGTTACTTACAGCACGCCTACAGGTTTGGTCACATGTAGGTCAAGAGCAAAAGGTGTTAAAAGTATAAACAAACTCCTTCCTTCCAGCAAAAACATCTTCAAGCACTTTACAATAGAATACCTTACATATTTGATGTTTAGAAAAAAATCTATCACAGCTCTTTGAAACTAATGTCGAGAAGATGAAAACTGACCATTTACTAGCTCTACTTTAAGTTTTGAAGTTACTGTTAAGTCCCAGATTTTAAAAAATCTTCAAGGTAGTAAGAGCTTTAAATTTTGAGATTTCTAAGAAAATAATGACTATGAATAATGTGATATTATTGAGGAAACTTCATTACAAATGTATTTGAGGCTTAAAAAAATGAGGGTTTTTACCAGGTCATTTCAATTTTAACTACTTCAGCTTCTGTAGTCATCACTGATATTTTATTCAGAATGCTGATGGATGGGGAAGTAGACAATTAAGCATTATTTTATATCTTATGTATAATGTAAGGACTATTATTTTTCCCATATGAAATACAGAGAAAATAAAATTAACAAGTTTCCCAAATACACTTGCAACATATCCTTCAATATACTGCAATTAATCAACTTATTTTAAATTATGCATATTCTATATACCATACACTGCAGCATACAGTTATATAAATAAATCAAGCATATTTTTTAGCTTTCATGTAATTTTTTTTTACTAGAAAAGAAAATTTTAAAAGAATTGGCATGCTGGTAAATATAATGGGAGTTTATTTGTCAAATAGAAGATCTGTAGGTTAGTATCTGGCAGAAGAATATTGATCCTTCTGTATTAGAGGTCAGCAGTAGTGACTAACAATAGATATCAATATAATACACTTTAGCAAAGGGCAATACAATACCATTTATATTTTTCAAGTCTCAGCATCACCAACAAAAAAGGTTTTGGCATTAGCCTCATAAAAAAAAAAATCTTGAAGCATATGGACAAAAAGCCCATCAAGTTTCAAGGGATTAGTGATGCCTGCAGGGGTGAGGAAGGAAAAGAGGAAAGATCCTCTTTCTTCATTGGCACCTTGATTTTCAACCAGTATCACAAAGGGGACCCTTCATGGAGACATCACGCTGTGATGAAGGCAAAGTTGTTAAAAGTCTCTCCTCCTTTACATAGTGAAGAAGGTGATGCACTCCCTGGTACAAACACTTCATCCACTGATCCTGAAATGTACGTATCTCTTTTCCATAAGTCACAGCCTTACTGGAGCACTTTAGGAAGAAAAGCAAGGTGTACCAAGAGCTAGTATGTGTGAGGATGGGACACCTCACTCACTGATGGTGCTAAAATCCTCTGCACAAACCTCTGCCAGACTGACTGAAATATGTGTATATATGAGAAATGGGTACAGTGAGGCCAAGCTTACAAGACTATCACTGCAGATAGTATGAGTACTTGACTCTATACTTATTAATATAAAGGTAAATTCTTACTACCATAAAAGTAAAAATGATACAGTATTGTTATGAGCACATTTATATCACTTACTAGTGTGGTAGCACATGGAAAGCGCAAAAAAAGAAGAATGTAATTGAATGAGGAAGAGAAGGGGGAAAAATGCAAAGTAGTATGTGTAGAAAGTGTGCAAATCTATTGATCTTTCACAGCGAGGCTTCTAAGACTGAAATTTACTGTTTTATACCAGTAAAAATGCCAGCTAAATGGCTCCCATTGAGAAGCAGCAACACATAATCTCTGAAAAGTTGAGTCCTTAATTAAAGAGACAAACCAAGTGCCCATTTAATGCTAGTAGTAGTTTACTGTCCCGTACCATTCACTACGTGATACAGAAGACCTACCTGACAAATGTTACATACACGGTCATGTTTTGGGTTCAAATATATGTATATATATGTAATTTCTTCTCAATTCATGCAAGTTGCATGCCAAAATGATGAGAACTATCAAACAAAAATAAACCCACGATTTCTTTGATGAGCATAAGTTTTAGACACCCACTTCTCTGAGCAAGGCATAATACATAGAAAAATACAGGAGGCTACATGCCCTTAATTCTGCCAAAAACTAGTCAACTAACAAAAGTTATGTCCCCAAAAAAGTCTAAGTCTTTCCAGTTACTATGACATACAGAAAAATAACACCATTAAATTTACCCCTTATAAAGCAGTCTTAAGTGACTGAACAAAGAGACAAGAGATGGCATCTACACTTGGTTTTTGATACTTTGTAACTTATAAGTTACATCACTTTACAACTTTGAACAGATAAACTGTTATGTACATGGACCACACAGCTGCTTATTTTAAATACAGTTACCATAAAATGATGAGGCATTTCAGAACTGCACTGTGTGAAGAAACCTAATTGCTACAATGGAAACCACATGGGAAAAAACCTATCTTAATAGCAGCAGTTACATTGAATTGACTTCAGTGATACTAGGGGGTGAACTCATGTAAAGCTGAAGGTAAAAGAAAAGATCATCAGTGCCTGATGAGCCAAACAAACAGCTATTCAAACGGGCCTAGAGTTACTGCACTAGTTTCTGAAGGATTGGGCATTTTGTTCTGGCTTTAAAAGTAAGCCGACAGCAGAAGAGTAGCACAGATCTGTCTTTTAAGCCCTGAGCAGAGGCTGGACACCATCACCGTGTTTGAAAGGCACTGCACAAAGTACTGATGAATTTCCAGAAAACACTTCAGTTTAAGTTCATTTTATCTGCAGATGTAAGCTTTAACTAGAACTGCTACTTAAACAATGCCCAACTATAGTAACACACTGCCCTACTAAAACAGGTTTAGTCTCGTCTTTATGGGTGGAACCAACCACATTCTGATGCAGATCTCTCAAATTTTTCATGAAGGTAGATCCTTTTGAACACCCACACTAAATTATGCACAAGCAGCAATCTAAACAATACTGCCAGTGCACTGGTAGGGAACAAATACATGTTCTCACCGTAACTGCGTCGGTTGCCGCGCGATTCTCTAGAACTGTGCTCGGCTGTACAGGGGCACAGAGCTGGAAGGACCATCTGGGGCCTGTTCTCATTGCTACGGGTAACTGTACAGCACCTTGGGAGAGCCAAACTACCTGAGCCACAATGTTGCAAAACCATGACAACAACCTGAAGATACATAGTAAGAGACTAAAATAAAAGCTATGGTACCCTTCCCCATGGTTCTAAGCAGTGTGAGGAGCACACTTTGCTATGCTAAGGCCATACATGTATTAAGACTAGAAGCATTTATGAAAAATACTTCAAATAAGATCACTAAAGTATTTTAATTCGCATTTTAATTAGTTTTTTTCCATAGTATACTGGTTTAAATTTAAACAAAATTCCTGACCTGAGCATGATCACAAGCAATGAAGATTCTGCAAACTGGATGTGGCTGACTGTCTATTACAAGCAAACTCAAGGTAATGAAATCGAGCTTTCTCTACTCAAAGTTTATTGGTTCCAAGTACAGTATGAAAGATATTAATTATCTGATTATTATTATATTAAAAAATCCTTAACAGCAATACACTCTTGAGAAAATGACAGGTTAACTTTAAAAATCAGCCTCAAATGACAATCACACCAAGTTTCACAAAGAAGGAAGTTTTTCCTCACAAAGAAGAAGAAGAAACATGGGGAAGTCTTATTGCATCTCAGAAGATAAGTATACATGCTTCTAGAACTTTTCAAGACTTTTTAATCTATAACTTTCAAGAAACAGAGCAAAAGTGTGTGGAGAGCCAATTATGACCCAAAAAAGGGGTAATTTACTTCAGATATGACATGCCTTTAGAGATATACCACTACTTCAGTATTTTTTTGTTTTGGGTTATTTAAGGCTTCAAACACTCCCTTAACTGTGATTCTATGGCTTTGCTGGTACAACAGTTAGAAAATATTCAGAAATGCTAGATGAACCACACAGTAGCATCAGGATATTTGTTTTAGATATTAACTCTAAATTTTTTTTCCTATTAACTCTATTTCCAAAAGACATGTAAAATAACTGTTGGATTTGGCAATAAAAATCAATGAGACATCAAAAATATTTCAAAGCTGTTTCCGTCAGATATAAAACATTTATTTTAAGTCACAACAGATACTATTTTCTCTGCATTATTAACTGCATTTATCCTAGTCTACATATGAGCTACAACTGCTTTAAGTCACCATTATCCTGCCACCTCCAAACTTGTTCCTCTTCCAGTTTCTCCCCTCTCTTCACAGGCATAGCTTTTTGGCTACTAAGGGAATCTAATGCTAGCATCGAGTACCAAAATCCAGTTATCACAGAAAAACAACATATCAACATCTGGTAAACTATAGCCACCTGACTTTATTTAAAAAAAAAAAGCCAACTGATTAAAAAAAGCGCAAATATTTGCAAAGAGAAAGCTTCTAAACTATCACTGCTGTTTTTCTTTCAACAAGGCAAAAAGTGATTCCTCTTCCCTAAGAAAAGTAAGATCCTAGCCTCACCGAAAGTATCCCTAACAGGGGCCTCCTTTCCCCTTTAGGCTGAACAAAGAACCAGTGCTAGCAACAAAGAGAAGGGGGCGGCAACCACCACTCTGCCTCCTTTAGTGTGGTTAAAAAAAAAGCCAAGACAGGCCCCACAGGATCTGCCATTTCCAAAGAATGGCAGGTTTGCTACAGTAACACACCCTTTGATATCTTGAGTGGGTTTAGCCACTCATCTTCACTTCCAAAATGGTGAAAACACCAAAGCACTACGGCTGAACATCCTCAACCTCTGTTTCCTGGTACTACCGAGACCAGGCTCAGATGCTACCGTACAAGATTGGTACAACAGGAGGCAATTTAATCAAATCTCTTAACTGATCTGTCCATCGAGCTCACCTCCCAGTACAAAAAAGGCTAAACAAATTCAAGCTCAAGAAGAAAACGAAAAGTTCTTGCTGCTGTGGCCAGGGAAAACGGCAAACAAGTTGCTGAAAATATCTCACACCAAGCATTTTTTCGCCATGTCTGACAGCGCAGATCGCAAACCCCTGTCCCCACACCAGACAAATGTGCAAACTCAGAGGGCCTACATACAACTCAATTTTCACTATTATTAAACACCCACGCACACAACTTTCCGCGTTTTGCAGGAAGGGAGGCTCGTGGGGACCAGAGCTCTGCTCTGATCCGTGTTCGGTCTGGGGAATGCGGGAGGAGGGGGCAGAGTCCCCCTGTCTCTCCGCACCCCAGACCTTGGTACGAAAGCCCGAGGCAGGGAAAGGCCTCAGCTCAACAATCACCCGGTGCCGGAGCTACACATGGCCTGGACTTTCTTTGCAGGGGAGGAGCCAGACACAGCAGCGACTCCAACGCCTCCGAGCTCAGCGGATGGAGGGGAGTGTCTCAACTTTTCTTCTTTTTTTTTTGTTAGGGGGGTGTGGGGGATGAGCATATTGGGGG
>VYZT01035733.1:0-26868 GCA_013400735.1 Pomatostomus ruficeps | reverse complement strand
CTCGTCCCGCGGGGGAGGGGGCGGCCGTGCCGGCGGGGGCCGGGGACACAGCCCGCCCCGGGCGGCCATTAGAGGGGCGCCCCCCGCTCCTGCACGCGCGCTCCCGCGCCGGCCCTGCTCACCGTCGTAATAGTAGCAGACTTTCTTCTTGCCGCCGCCCTGACTGTACGCCATAGGGCTGCCGCGCCGGGGCCGTGGGCAGGGAGCGGGAGGCCGAGGAGAGTGCGGAGCCGGCTCGGAGGGTGGGAAGGAGGGGGCGGGAGAGCGGGAACTCGCGACGCCGGGACCGCCAGCAGCGGGAGCGGGCCGGACCCTCGGCAGCGGGAGGGGCAGCTAGCGGGACGCACCCAACTCGCCGCCGACGGAGGGAGAGGACAGAAAGAAGGAGGCGGAGAGAACGCAAGCGAGCGGACGCGGGCTCCCGCCTGCTTCTCCGTGCCATATTCACTTAGTTAAACACACAAGTCAGGGAAGAAGCCAGCGGGGATTCTTCTTAAGCGAATTCTTGGAAAAGGCTCTGCTCTGGTTCACCCCCATGGCACGCAGTGGTACGATCCGCCGCGGGCGTCGGGGCTGTGTTCCCGCCCCTCAGAGGAGCTGTTTGGCGCATGCGCGGCTTGGGCGCCCCGTCTCGCACAGCAGCTGCGGCGGGAGTGAGCATGAGGAGTCTCCGCGCTCGGGGCCACAGCGGGCCCGGGCCCTGCGCGGTGCCAGGGCCGCTGCCGGGCCCCTCAGCCGAGCTCCTCAGCCAAACCCCTCCTCCGAGCCCCGCACCGGCCGGGGCCGCGGGGTGCTTGGTCCGTAACCGCGCAGCACTTTCCGCCGCGCTGGGACCCGAACCTCACCCTCGACGGGGCGGCTGAAGATGCTCGGCCAGCTGGGGCGTAGCGGCTTGTCCCCTACCCAAGTGAAAATGTCTGCTCTTTTCCACAACAAAAGCGGTTTCTGTTCTGTTTGTTTCGGTTTTGTATTTTTGAGTACTCTTGCCTGTCAGTACTCTGCCCTATTGGCGCGTGTTGCACCTCACTATCCCTGTTCGAGAAGTTCAACGCATACTTCACAGTAACACGTAGCAATTCTTCCACAAACTCAAAAGCATGCCACACAAGAAGCGTTTAACATCTGAATCATTTCTCTTTGAGCTCTATCAGCCGTTTTCTTTCCTTGCCTCAGATCAGGTACAAACACGATTGCGTCCATACTTAGCCAGATTGCTTGTATTTGCGTTTATACAGGGGGTCACACTTGTGAGGCTGATAAGCCCACTCTGGAGGTGCACATCAGTTACGCTAAGGTTACTGTTTCTTCAGCTAACATGAAAGGCCTATATTTAGGGACTTCCACTCATCCAAGTCTTGACCAAGCTTTGTTGATTTGCTGGAGTCTTTAGAAGTACCTAAACCCCCTGGTTATTGCCACATGTACCTCTCTATTTGATAACAAGACATTTGTATAATCTATGTCACACAACAAAACCAAAGCGTGCCCAAACACAGGTTAGATCTTTGCTGCCAGAGTTAGGTTGTTTTCACTCCTAGAGATACCTCACAGGCGTCTGGGTCCTTGTAGCAGATAAAAAAAAAATCATTTTATATTGTTAGAGAGAGACAACTGTAAAATAAGTTTGTTATCCACATGTATGCACACAATACCCTGAGGATAACCCTAGGGCATGCTCAGAAAAGAGTCCTAGATTCCTCCCTCCTTCTCCCTTTTAACAAAAGGATACTATTTTGTCGTGCAGTAGGGTGGTATAGCATTTTTAAACAGTTTTTGTCATAATCCATCTGGAAATTTCTCTCTTAGAGATAACATGCAAAATTGACTTCTACAGCTTATACTATACCTGATGTGTGTTTCTTGGTGCAAAGTGCAGCAAAATATCTGCATGACATCATAAGATGTAAGAGGCATGATATTATTCACTTACCAATAAATTCCTTCTTCACTCAGCCTGCTTAGTGCTGCCAGTGCTTGAACAGACTTAGATTGGGCACTAGAAGCTCCAGACACTATTTTGTATTAGCTAATCACTGTATTATATGCTTCTTTAATCATTGAAATTCAATGTGTTTATAAAGTTACTCAACATTGTGTAGTGGCCTGATAAACACTTCTATTGAAGCAGTACAAGAGCACATCAGCTGGCTCAGTATCAGGAATATTTTTTTTGCACCACACAGGGAATTCAATAAAAACAGTGATGTATTGTCAAAGTTCTTATTAGGGACCTCATCTGAAGAAAAAGTTCAACATTTCAGTTCGTTTCAATTGGGTACTCAACGTCATATAGGAATAGCTTATTTTAGTTTAAATGGGCTAAATCAAGAGAAGCTGTGCTGCTTTCAGGCCAAAAATTACTATGCTTATTCTTCTAACATCTGAATTTAGGCAAATGCAGTTCTCACTTAGAGAAACTCCTTGAATACTAACTCATACCTGAGCTGAGCAAGCATCAACAAGCATACAAAGTTATCCTTTAGGCAAAGAGATAAGAATTCATTCACTGAATTCACAGGAACTCAGTATGACAGTAAGGACACTATTACATTTAAAGGTCAGTAAAGCTTAAATATCAAGTTTCACAGGTTGTATTTACAAGGGTGATTTCCCAGACCAGTCCCGCTTCTAGAAATGCAAGTTCTGCAGATACATTCAAACCTGCTTGTTAAGGGAACAGCACAGCAGCCATGCTACACAAAAGCTAATGACATGGAAGAAACTCTGGAGCATCTCTTCTCAGGGTCATGAACATCAGCCCATTGAGACCCAGGCCCACTGGAAAGCAGAAAAGACCATATAAGAAAGTATCAGTGGGAAAGGCTGCCATACCTTTTACTATGTTGCAACATGCAGACACTTTATAACATAATGTTGATATTTTTCATACCTTACTGTAATTGCTTGTTTCTCTTATGGGGTGAATTCTAGCTTTATTTTACCCTTGCCCTGCATCATTATACTAACATTAGCTTGTTCTTTCACACGGAATTTATGTTGTAGATAAATGCCTTAGATAGCGTTTTTTAGGAAGGGACATAAAAAAGGGCAGCAATAAGGATCTTTTGAACAGAAGAGTAACTTCTATCTTCAATGTATACAGCTAGCATTGCAATAGAGGGTATTACTGTTTCTTATGTATTTATCCTAAATCACATCTACTGTGAAAACTCATAAATGATTATGCAAATAGTGAACAAGAAATTCTCTATAGGTGAAAATTTACCCCTTTATTTTTCTTATAAAAAGCAATCTAGAATTCTCAAATCCAGAAGATCCTCCCTTTCACTCTCCCCATCCCCCAAAGATATTTTTAAAACAGAGAGCTTAAATGGAGGATCTAGAGCACCTATTTTTCTCTTAACTGCTGCTATAGAAAAGTGGCATTACCTCACATATCACAGAAATAATGAGCAAATCACCTTCCTTCTCTCTTCTTGCATTACCTAAAAACAGAAAGATACAGCTAGAAAACTTGCCATCACCTAGCTCATTACTTATCCAAACTGTTCCACTCCATGCACACATGTAGGTATAGCCACCTCAATTCTCTTTAGCAGAACTCAATAACCAATCAAGTTAATACAAAAAGTAATTAGAACTGCACCAAAACAGAAAAATTAACTCCATAAGAAAAAAAAAAAAAAAAACCCACAAAAAAACAAACCAAACAACCAACCAAAATAAAAATTAACCAAAAAGCCTTCAAAAAGCAACATAGCTTCTCTTTAAAAACCAAAGAAAATTGTTCACCTAAGAATTGAGGAGTATCTGCATTAGCAAAGGCCAGAAAGCACCTTTAAGACTACCTCATTCCAGACAATACACTAAAAAAGGGAAAAAAATTTTCCAAACTAACTTAGAGAAACATATAAAATATATTCACAAATTCAGCTCCTCATATAGGTGCTAAACCTTATGTACAACTCCGCACACCCCACCCACCTCCCTAACCATACATCTTTCTTCTCCCATCCTCTTCTTATTTGTGAAAGTGGGCATTTTCAGGTGATAGCTGTTAGGAGCATTCACAGCTGGAAATTTGTAATCACACACATAAATGTAAGGAGAAAATCACAGACAATGCTATTGACTTGTCCTATTGTCTGTTAATGCTTTTGATAGACCTTACACAAGTTCTAGAAAGCATGAGTAAGTAAAGTTTTGGAGTCACTGTCTGGAGAAGAAAACACAGCTTTCATCATGTGGCTGCCTTGCTAATGAAATCACTTTATGCAGAATGTCAAAATCATTGAAGAACAAATAGATAAAGAGAACTAAATAGAAAATTAGCTGTGAGGTTCAGATTTGCTCCCTTGCTTATGTGTGCAATAAACACTGGGGATATTGCTACCTACTAACTGCTTTGGAATTTCAAGAGGGTAGGCTGCTGAATATTTTTCCTTAATTGCTGCTGGAAAATTCTAAGACTAATAGTGGTTTTGTTTTAATGCTATACAATAGTCTGGGAGCTGGGGAAACTTGCCCTGATCCTGAATGCTCATGCTGATAGTAACACATGGCAGTGACCTCATTTAAATAGTAATAGGCCAGTATATTCTCTTACAGGCCTATAATTTCTCTGTGCAGTGTCTTCATCTCTGTGTCATGTGTGTAAATATAATTCATCTGTATCATATCATGCCTGGGACAGATGTACCCACCCACTGAACCTCTCCTGCCATTGCCTGAAACTGGTTCCCTGTGCAGTTGTGTGCCTGGCAGTTTGATAGCCAGGAAAAGTCTGTCTTCAGTGCACAGTACGTAAATGCAGATGCAGTTTTTATTGGAAGTGGCATAATTCGATAGTTCTAATGCATGTCTGCAAATAAATGGCTAGAAGCATCAATATTCAAATATTTTCTTTTAGAAACTTACTTTTTAAAGAGTTCTTAGGAGTAGGAAGGTGGATTAAAAGAAAACTGCAATGGTAGGTATAGTATAATGAGGGCAAAGTAATTAACTTTTCCTATTTGTATTGAAGGTTTTAACAGACCTAAATAAAATGGTACACATTTTCCTTTAGAGGAACTTAGATGTCTGACACTAGCTTTTTCAGCTTAAATACCATTTATTGGAGACTGATAGAATGCCTGGTGTATAGAGTCTTTCAGTGCTCATTGTTTGCAAAGACAGATCAGTTTAAATTATGCTTGCTTTCAGTGAGACAACTGAATGATATTCTCTGTATCTGGTAATGTCTGAAGAAAGATAGACTTTTTTTTTTTTTTAAATCTGACAGATATTTGTGACATTCAAATGACATTCGAAAACATAGATTAACAAATTAACCATCCATCACACTATATTTCCCAGACCCACATATCAAGCACTGTACTTGTAACTTACTGGTGTCTGCTTTACTTTGTTTTATCCAATTTAGTTCTAAGCTAAATACCGAGGTTGAGTGAAAGGCAAACTTGTAAAAAGTAGCAGACAGGCCTTCTCAACCTATAAATGTCATTTTAATAGCTCTGTACTAGTATGCTTGCAGATTGCTAGGGTTAAATGTTTTTGTTCTTAGCAACAGTATAATTTACAGAAATTGGTATGGCCATAGACAGGTAAGGGTTGGTTTTCAGTATGTAGTGGGAAATTTGTGCCATGCTAGTGGAAAACAGCCTGCTGTAGGAAGTCCCCAAATGAGGAGCAGGAAAGAGTCTGCTGATAGGAAGTCCCCAGATGAGGAACATTGCAGGACATGGATGAGTGTGATGAAGAGTATCAGAGTTCTCCAGCAAATCCTGAAGGGTGAGTCTTGAACTGCTATAACCTATAAATCACTTCCTTTTTACTTTGTCTCAGGAGCTGAGCAGGTCAGAGCTGATAAGACATTCTGCTCTCTGCATGATTCACTCTTCCTCCTGTTTCCTTGATTAACCCTTGGTCTCTCAAGCAAGCAAAAACCAGTGAGCAGTGGCCATCTATGCAAACATCTCATTGGTGCTAGTTTTTGCATATCTGGTGTACCATGTGTAGTGTTATTAAATAAAGATATGTCTACATAAGGAAGATGCACCAATTTATTTTAAATACAATTTAAATCTAATTTATGCTATCACGAGGCACTGTATAAACACTATTTCAGTTTGACAGTCATGGGTTAGCTTCAATATAAACTGATTCTAATCTTTGGAGACTAATTGATATGAAGCAGCATCCACACAGTTATTTGTATCAATTAGAAAGCAATTAAAGGCAAACAGGAAAATTTCTCTTATAATTGGTACCTATCAGTTTGAATTTCCTATCTGACTGAGCCTTGGAAATAAAAAAATTGCCAATGAATAAAACCAGACAAAACAAATGGAGTTATGGAGTCTATAGACAGTTCACTGCTCAGAGGACAAGACTGCTCACCACTACTTTAGCCATAACCATAAAAGTTTTAATAACAGAAAGAGTGATCTGAGGATGGATGTGTCTGAGGAGATGTGCAGTTATCAGCATGGAGATGAGATCCTTGGCAATTCTATTTGACTTTATTGCCTCTGTACAAGAATTGCCAGCAGGTTGTGGATCAGCAATCTCATTATTGCAAAGTCATGAATGTTCCTTCTCTCCTCATCCGTTGTTAGGGCAGATATATCGCAGGTGCAATGTACCACAACATTTCTTTGTAGCACAGCAAACTGGGGTGTCAAGAACAGAAACAAAGATGAGCAAAGGTTTCTTGTTACTTCTCTTAAATCTAGTCAAAAATGTTATCATTTAGAACTTTTTATGTGTCTATGATTTTTTTCTCCAGAAATACCACTCAAAAAAAATTAGTCAATATTACATTCTAGAAACCACATAAATTTCCCATTTTAGGGCCTGTGCTTTGTTGATAGCTTGCAAAAATTTATCATATTTTATCCAGATGAAAATACTGCATTATATATACTGTGCATATTTTGTCCTTTTGCATGCAACGCTGCCTTTGGTAAAGGAAGCAAATTCTTCTCTACACCTTTCTGCTGTCATTTTTCCTGGAACCATAAGTGTTGATGTGCTGGCTGAACACTCACATCTCTGTTAATATTCCTGTTTCTCTGCCTCAGCCCACTTGGTAAGCAGATTTCTTCAGGAATATCATATTTATGCAGGTGGTGTCTGGTACAGCAAAGCATTTGAAGGGCAGGATGAAGCATGTTTCTTGTCACTGGAGTGATTAAGGAGCAAGCTAAAAAAAATAAATGAGAAAGTCACTGCTACATTTTTATTCCCCGTTAAATTGCCCACAGCATTTTATTTGCTTTTTAATCAGTTTTATCCCATGATATATTCAATATCAGGGTTAAATAACAGACATCTTGGAACACTCTCTGACAGCTGGCATGGCCACAATCTATCTTACTAGACCGTACAGCACTTTCCTATTTCCACATTTGACTGTACACCCCAAAAGCAGGCCACCTGGATCAAGAAAAGGGTCTGCTTAATATACCATGCTCATCTCTTCAGTCCCTTCCGTGGTTTCTGTGCAGGGCCATGCATCCCTTGACTCATCCATTAGAAGGCCATGGTGGGACAAAGATCAGCCAGACAGGTGTGTGGGAACTGCCTCAGTGCTTCACCAGCAAGACAACTGTTGGGATCTGTGTTCTTCAAAGAGAAGGACAACATGGTGAGTCAGATCTGCTGAGTACTCATAGCATACTACAGTAATAGTCAATGTCCACTAGGCCTACAGCTAAAAAAAAGAGAGAGTAAATGTAATGACATAAGACTAACAGAACTGTTGCCCTCTAAAATGATCAGGAGTGACAAGGAAGCAGTGAGCTTTTAGTAAGATCGTAGCTGGGAGGTTGTGACTAGTGGTGCTTTACATATAGCCAGACTCTAAATCTCATCTGATTCTTTCATGTCTCCGACCCCAAGTGTGGCATCTCCCTCTTCCCGGCATCACAAATCCCAAAGTCTCCTGGTAGGCAGCCATGTTTGTATTTTAAGTTTGTCATGATACTTCCTGCCTGAGGAGAGAAGGCAAGTCAGAAAAATGCATTGAGCTGATGAGAGAGGCAGAGGGAGAAAGCTGGTTCAGGGCCCAAGTATGACTTCTTAAATTCTAGGCTTTAGGTAGCTTCTATCAACCATCTTTTTTCTTCTTTTCTTCAAATGATGGTTTACTTAAGCCTATCCACACATACAGGTGGTTTAACACCTCAGCTAATTATACCAGCTGAAGATCTGGACAAGCTACATTCCAAATGATTCCCAAATTACTCAGTTTCACTGCAGTTCACTTAAATAGCCAAACCTATTTCAAGAGCACTGCATAGTTATTTCTGCTGCTGTATATTTATGTCAAAAGTTTTAACAGTTCCAAATATATCTTGAGTTTCCCAAGAGACCTAGACTTTAATAGCAAAATACAGTAGAAACCAAAGGCTTTAGTTCTAACATGAAGAGCAAATAACAGAACTAAATCTCATATCTTTTTTCAGCTCAAACATTTAATGCTCTGTCATGGACAAGATGAAAATTTGAGGTTGCTCTGTCATACATAACCTGATGGCCTAGTTCTCCACTACATCTTCTTCATGGAGTCCTGAATTAAAACAGGACTTAAGACTGTTTATGAAGTGTCCCTTGATTCAGACTTTTAGGTGGCAATGATTAAACCTACTGAGATGTTAGTATGCAGCATTCACAATGTGAACTGCATTTTTGAACCATAAGATGGACATATGAAGCTGCACCTGCCTACCTTCTGTTCCAGGTGTGGGAAAGAAGTAGCTGCAGATTTCTTTAACAAAAAACTAAAAAGACAAACAATTTCAGGTTTGGCTCTTGAAAAGAAGAGATAATCAATTTGCCAGTCAGGAGAATCCACCCAATGAAGTTGCTGCATTTTGGACAACTGACAGATTCTCTACACTATGTTAAGTTCAAGGAGTTTCCAAAGACTGATAAAGACTTATGCCAAAACCTGAATTTTTTCAAGAGAGGAGAAACACATTGAGTCACCTTTCTTGGTGCTCTTTTAGAAGAAAAATATTGAATTCCATTGCATCTGAAGGCAAGTCCAATATAATTTTAAGGTGTTTTGTATTTTTAGCCTTTTTGAAGTTTCAGCATACAAGAGGAACTCACTGTACGTCTGTCCTTGATGACTCTTGATGCAGTACAGACAATAAGCTGATGAAAGTCTTCCAAAAAAGAGGAACATTGGAATGGGTTTTCCAGGGAGGTAGCGGAGTCACCATCCCTAGAAGTGTTTGAGAAATGACTGGACATGGTACTTAGTGCTATTGTTTATTTGGCATGGTGGTGTTTGGTCAAAGACTGGAATCAATGATCTTGAAGGTATTTTCCAACCCTACTGATTATATGATTCTATGATTTCCACGGATAATGATTCCACCACTTCCCTGGGCAGCCCATTCCAATGCCTCACCACCTTTTCAGTGAAGAAATTTTTTCTAATATTCAATCCAAATGTCCCCTAATGCAATTTAAAACCATTTCCTCTACTTATGTTACCTGGGAGAAGAGACTGACCCTGCCTTGCTACGAGTTCCTTTTAGGGGGATAATCACTGCCCTGGTTTCCTTCTACTTAATACCATAGCACCGTGACAGATAAAATGCTGACACATTGGGACTGCTTTACTAGATTGCTCCTGGGATGTGTTCAAATGTGAGGATTACAGGCCATAAAAATTTGCTGGTATCCATGATATAACACCAAGGGATGATGCAAAACACTTCATTTAGGAGTTGGTAGCAACATGTGGGGCATCATGAGAGAGAAACTCTATCAGTGTGTCTGCAAACACTTTCCTCAACCCTATTTTCTTTTATCATTGCCCTGGGGTGATTTTTATGCTCTGGTTTTTGGGTGTTTTTTTTCTTTCTTTTCTTTCCTATCATCTGCTTAAGCCCAGGAATGGTTTCTGTGACCTTGAGCTCACAGAGAGAAAACCTGGCATGGTTTGTTTCTATCTNGGGAGACAGTCGGCAGGACCCTCGCCAGGCTACTGCTGGACCCCCCGGCCCAGCCGGGCCAAGCCTTCAGGAGGAGTTGAACTAAAGAAAGGAGAGACCCTGAAAAATTCCGCCATCTTTCTCCACGGTAGAGAAGATTTACTGCCTAATATTATTCAAGTTTGGGGTTTTTCTTGTTTGTTTCATTTTCTTTGTGCCTGCGTGCACCTCGCTTGTTAATAAATGGTTTCTTTTTCACGTCTCTCCAAGAAGATTTTAATTTCGAACCTTGGCTGGGGGGAGGGGCTGTAATTCTGCCTTTTAGAGGAGATACCTTTTCAGAGTCTCGTCCCAAAATTTGTCTCAAACTGGGACAATCATGTATGTTCAGTGGCCCCTTTATTCAGTGCCACCCCATCATGGCAGCATTCCATCACCCAATTTCAATGCGTCAATATTTTCTAGCATGCACACTGATATGGTATGATATATGATGTCCCCACATAGTTTTCCAAAAGTTAGGCCTTTAGTCTGGAAGCTGTCATAAAGGAACTTCTACAGAGCTGTATTCATCATTAGGTTAAACCTCCACAACTCCCCTGTCTAACACAGTTCCTTGATTTACATAATGCCCTTGGAGTAGGAAGGAAAAGCTGTGAAAGAAGTTATTGCAAGAGAGTCTTTGAGGTACACTTCTGGCAGGCCTTTTCCTGTTAACAGATATGTAGAATAAAAAAAAGGACTTTTATTTGTGTTTCATATAAATCATGAGGTTTCAAATTAATTGGATTCTTAGTTCTTCTGAGAGAGAGAGAAAGAAGGAGGAATAAAGGAAGGTAAGTAGAAAATACCCCCAAATTAAAAAAAAAAAACCACAACCAAACCAAAACCAACCAATCAACCAAACAAACAAAACAAACAAAACAAAAGAAACCCAACTTTGGTATTTTTTCTTCCATCCATAAGAATAGTTGCAAAATATTTGCCTCCACAGATCTGCTTGACGAAATTTGTCCTTATGTGAGAATAACTCTGTTAGTAATGGAGAGCATTTGCTATTTATAATAGAAAAAAATCCTGTCATAAAAAAAATTTCCCCAGACCCAGTGCTGTCACATGATCAGATGAATGATAATATTCTCATGAATATGTATCTCACCCTCCAAATTACTGTTGAGGTTCCTAAGCCCAGTCCTACTTCTGACCTTCTTGTGTCCTCAGCTCAACCTCAGCTTGCAAAAGCAGAATATCATTGGTAAGTATTTTAAAGTTTTTCCAGTCTGGGGGTTGGAGAAATTTGATGGTATATTGCAGTCATTCCTCTTCTGTCTCTGATAAGCAGTGATAGAAGGATGTTGACATTTAAAACTTTATCGATGGGTAGCTAAGTTGATGCTCACTGAGAAGGATGAGGGAAATTGTTCCTCAGAACAATTTTAGTTAAGGTTCCAAAAGTGCAAGCAGATGCCACTACATCTGTTACATCCTCTTCCCATGTTTGAGTGCATGTCTCCCACCATGTTAGCTGCAGATTTCATTCTGAGACAAACAGCAACAAAACCAGATATTTCCCCTCACCTCCCAAGTCTTTATGATCTGGAGAACAAAAAAATAACATTTAAAAGATACCAATATATTTAACAGCTTACTTGCCAAATCTGAACCGTGCATGTGTTTACTATTAATATTTATGCAAGAAACTTACTTCATTAATCCAAATGGAATTAACTCTATGTTGAAGCCAATGCAATAAAATGAGCACAATGTTTAAAGACAGTTATTTAAGGGTCAAATATCAGGGAATCTGTTCCAAAAGTCCCCAAGAGTCTGTGTTAGGAATCAGCAGGACAGACACGTGTTAAGGGAGAGCCTGAGGAAAGGAACATTTATTTCATAGTTACACACTGAAAAATTTACTTGTTAAACTACCACACAGGTGGAGAAAGGCAGCTCCAGACAGGCCTTAAAGGAAAGGTTCCAGAGAAACTACATTCAACACCAGCTTTCAAGAGCAAGCTGTGGGTTCAAATGAGACAGGGCACCGATCTTGGAGATCCTTCTGAGCTTCTTTATTAGCTGGCTGTAGGTGGCTTCCCATCAAACTGGGTTCCTGCAGATAGCCCCCATTTATCATGCAACCTGATATACACCAAAAAGTCACTGAAGAGGGTGGCTGTCTCAAATGCTGAGACACAGAACTTTCCCTTAGCAAGACAGTTATACAGGTTCCAAAAATGCAAGCAGATCCACAGGTAAGAATTGAGTATGATTACGGATCTTTTCCAATAGGCAGCTTGGACGTGGCCATCTGGTTTAGAAGGTTAAGGTAATTTTATGTTATGAACATGTGCTGTACTTTTCCAGTTGACTTCAATGCCACAGAACCGTCCTGAGCTTGATTACATTACCAGCAGAGACATAGAAAAAGAATTTATTATATTTAGGGCTTACTGTGTTATTGCACAATTTTTAGTATTAGTTCTTATTTTGGATGGAATCAAGCCCAAATAAAGGTCCCTTGTGCATGAAGTCTATCTCTTTGCAGGTTTTGCTTCAGAAAAGTCATACTGAGAGTTTATTTTGTTGCTTCCCCATCCATTACAAAGGACATTTTTAATTGACTTGGCAACACAATTAAGGGAAAAAATTCATGCCAGTGGGGCACACACTGATGTATTTTGTTTGGTTGGGGTTTTTTTAAAGCAATTCAAAGCCGAAAATACTAAAATTCTCCTTTCTTTTTCATTAGGAGGAAGGAACTTTTTTTTTTTTAAATTCTCTTTGTTGTCCTTTGTGTCAATTCTGACCTTAAAGTCAATGTCTTCCATAAGATTCTGCTAGTGATTTTTTTCCCTAGACCAAGCAAGCACTTCTTTAGACTATACTTCTTTTTAATTGACTTGCTAAGCTTTCCTCCAAAAGCTTTTTTTCTTTTCTTCTCCATTTCTTTTGAAATGTAGAGAAGGCAATTTGGACTGATTTCAGTCTGTTATAGATTTTGGAAATATTCCAGAGGCAAAGATAAGACTAAAACAAACTGGCAAAATTGATTATTTTAAAGTTTTAGCTTTGAGTTTAGACAATTTTTGACAATAATGCTGAAAGGATGCTGCAAAATGTCACAGTCTGGTCAGGAAACTGCAGTATAATGTGTGGTGAATGAATAACACACCAAGTGACACTGATAAAAGAGTTCTGGGAAAAATGACACCCTCAAAATGTTTTCAAATTATTATGCCCCAATTTCTGGTCCCACTTACATCAAGCTAAGTCTGCAGCAATTTCACTGACAACATCAAGACTGGATTCTTTATTCCTATAATATTTTTTTCATGAAAGGTGAGCCTCAATGGAGTTATTTCAGCAAGAAATAGTGATAGCTCAAGCTTTTAGTGAAGGAAAGAAGCACAGGGATCATTATGTCTGCATTTCACCTAAACAGTGGGTGCATGGCACACACTGCTGACTCATTTTCCTTTGCAGTAGCCAGCAGCATTCCCTGGTCTGGCTGTCTGGGCTTCTTTCCTGTGAGAACTATACAAAGAGGAGTGGGGCCGAGGAAGTGGGCTGAGACATTTTGACATTCTCTGATACTGATATATATACTAGTACATAAATTTACTAGTGCTTGAAAATACATGAAAGTAATTCTTTAGCTCAGACTAAGCACTTTTCATACATCACCCGTGAAAAGGACTGGTGGATGAGAAGCTCAACTTAACCTGGCAGTGTGCACCTGCAGCCCAGAAAGCCAACGGTGTCCGGGGCTGCATCAAAAGAAATGTGGCCAGCAGGGAGAGGGAGGTGATTCTCCCCTTCTATTCTGCTCTCCTGAGACCCCACCTGGAGGAATGCATCCGGCTCTGGGGCCCCCAACATAAGGATGTAGAATTGCTGGAGCAGGTGCAAAAGGCCACAAAGATGATCAGCAAGCTGGAGCACCTCTTCTTTGAAGGCAGGCTGGGAAAGCTAGGGTTGTTCAGCCTGGAGAAGACTCCATGGAGACCTTATAGCATCATTCCAGTACTTAAAGAGAGTCTACAAAAGAGCTGGGGAGGGACTTTTTACAAGGGCATGTAGTGATAAGACAAGGGTAAAAGGCTTCAAGCTGAAAGACATTATGTTTAGATTAGACATTGCAAAGAAATTCTTTACTACGAGGGTGATGAGGTACTAGAACAGGTTGCTCAGAGAAGTTATGGATGCCCCATCCCTGGAAGTGTTCTGAGCCAGGTTGGATGATGAGGCTTTGAGTAACCTGGTCTAATGGAAGGTGTCCCTGGCCATGCAGGGGGCTTGGAACTAGATGATCTTTAAGGTCCCTTCCAACCCAAAATTTTCTGTGATTCTGTGACTCTGCAATTCAAGGACAATCCTTAATTCTGAGGATGTAGCACTGATCACTACATTTTCTGCAACCTACATCATTGCAGTACTCTGCTAGTGTAATGACAGCTTCACTTCAGCATCATGACCTGATGTTGTGCAGCTGTAAAGCACGTGCAATGTTCTCCATCATCCAACTGTTCGCTGACACAACAGCTGTGTGCAGTTAGTCTCATGTCAGTCCTCCTAGAAGGGAGACAACTACCCTTCAAAGACAATGATGTTCAAAGACTGTCCTATTGAGTAGTACTTGGGATAATTACATAAAATAATGTATTAACAGACTTTCTATGATAAAAGGTAGGGTAACATTCCCGTTTACCTGCATGTTTCCCAAGAGGTATTTTTTCCCCTTACCTGTGACTTTTCTGTGAGTTTCTTCAAGCACCACCTTCCAATGAAACAAACATAAAACCCTAGGCCTCCTAAGAATTCTCTGTTCCTTTATGCATGAATGTGCTCAAATATACAGCTGGATGTTTGTAAAGCTAGGAAAATAGAAATAAACTGGTTTGCATTAATCCCAGGTGCAATGTTGTTTACCATGAGAACTGAGTTTTGTCAAAGGCAAACCTTGAACCAACAAGCTAAATTACTGAATAACCATAACCAGTCAATTCCATACCAGAACTATGTCATTAATTTGTAATAAACCTAATGTGATCATGCTTTAATCCCTTTTTTTAAGGTGCACATAAAATACCCAGTCTGAACTGGTGAGTTTCTTTACTTATGTTTTGCAATAATAATAAATGCAGCTGCTCTTGTTTTTGTGTTTTCCTCCTAAAAGCTTCCCTATCACTACACACTACACACTCTCCTTTATTCTCAGAAGATGAAACAAGTATTTGATTTACACTGGCTGAGGCAGCAATCCTAAACCTAACACTTTTTGACATGTAGGATAAACCTGTCTTTATATTACTAAGGAAAAAAAACTCCAATAGCATAAAGTGCAGATGGCAAAAAATGGTAAAGGCAACAATTTCTGTCCTTGAGGAAGGCAGCAAGTGCTGTTTTCTTACCTTGCCTCCTCATTGTTCACAAGCTCTGAGCTTGTTGTCTGTCATCTTTCACAGGGCGTGAGCTTGGCAGAGTCCAAATGCCACACATCACTATTTTTGCCAGCAGGAGAACTCTTGTGTCTCTGGGTGGATCTCTAGAAAAATTGCTTTTTACTGTATTTTGATTCATCTGGCTCTGTGATGGAGTTCTACTGCAATTGTTTGAACAGTTTGCAATGAAGATAGCATAAGGAATAAATGTTCACTGATTCCCTTGGGAATGAAAGGAATACATCTGCCTGTTAAATTCCTCGGAGTTTAATTCAAAAGAGTGAAGCGATCTGCCCAACCATATGCACCTTGTCCTCAGAATTTAAAATACATAGTCCCTTAGGTTGTTCAGGTTATGTATTTACTTTTGCT
This sequence comes from Pomatostomus ruficeps, assembly GCA_013400735.1. Lineage (NCBI taxonomy): Eukaryota > Metazoa > Chordata > Aves > Passeriformes > Timaliidae > Pomatostomus > Pomatostomus ruficeps. The sequence continues at coordinate 11,144 of VYZT01035733.1, read as the reverse complement.
TGTTGTTCATTCTTGACTCTCTGCAACCCATACGAACTCCTGAAGTAGGTGCAATATAATAGCTCATTTTCTCTTCCTGGTAAGTGGTTTGGACAGCCTATGCATAGATTAACCTTCCAGCACCATTGAGATTCAGCTTGAGAAGACTGATCTCAGCTACACAGGGCTAAGGGAGCCTGTTAGATTATTTCAAGTGACTTCAGCCTTCACAGGGCCATTTGATTAGCTCAAGCAGCACCAATACTTTCCTATTTGGTTTGTGGCTTGGCATTTTAATAGAGTAATGAGGCAAATCCTTGACTCATCCTTAACTGGCACAGCCCCTTTGGTTGTAGTAAAATAATGGTAAAGTGAAAAATTTTCCAACACTTACCCTACCTTGAAACTGCCTGTGTAACTCCAAATTGCATTTTCTCAGTCTAACAATATTCCAGTCTAATGGATTTGAAAGAAGTGAGAACTATTCTAGTGCTAAGCATGAAACTAATTTTTCAAGTTGTTGTTTTGTGTTTGGTTAGCTTTTTAAAATGAATGACTATTTGTTTGTTAAGTGTCGCAACTACCTCTCTTCAACTTGCTGGAACAGGCACAATTAATAGGCTTGCCAGACATTTAGACCTAGAAAAAATTACGGTTCTGTATTCAAAATAAAACGCTGTTACCAGTGGCAACCTCATTGGCTGTTTTAGCAAACAAACCAAGTGCTGAAGCAGCACTGGGACAAATCCACTCTCTTCAACATGGGAGAGGACTCTTCTTTGTCAGGACAATGTAGAAAGGATGCTCAAGCTATAGTTGCTTTGTGTAAAATTTCAGAGCCACGCCTTCTAACACAGGTTATTCTATAGTAAATTACTTTTAGATCAAGCCAGAAATAATCAGAACAAAGCAGGATAATAGCTGCTGTCATCTGCTTTTATGTCTCCAGTGGGAACTAAATTCACTAAAATGAACTGTAAGAAATAACGGGAGTGGCTCTGTTCCTTTTCACCTGCGCCTGAATATCTGGCTTCATCCTTCAGCTGGGTTCAGGCAAATTAGCTCATTGAGGGCAACTGCCATCATGTCTTCAGACTACTCAGAAAAACTTTAAATCTTTTTGTTTAGTGAAAATTGCAGAGGCCATTCACTGCCTAAACTATTCTGTGGGGACTAAAGGACTGAGAAATAGCTAAGAATTCATAAGAGGTAGGCATTGTCCGGTAGAGATCTTTGTATCCCCAAAATGACTCTGACATCAATTCAGAAGAAGGAAATGCAGGATATCCTGAGTGCAGCCCTCTGGGTTCACCCAGATGTTAGCACAGGAGACAAAACACACTGGATGGAGATGTCTGTGTTCATCCATGTATGTTAGTGCAGGCAATGGAAACATGGAAAACAGCCAGACTGTGAGCTGAGAGCCAGACTGAGACATCCAAAGGGATGGGACAGCAACGGTAGGCTGGAGGTCCACAGCAGCAGCAGCACCCTCTGAACTGGCCAGTAGCCAAACACTTGAGCAGGAGGCTTTAGGTGTCAGGTACTGAGCATCACCTGAAGCCGAGGAGAAGCCAGGCACTGCACCTACAGCAGGGATCATAGGGACAGGAGCTGGGACAGCACAGCAATGAGCCCTGAGAAGTCAGAGGGTCACCACAGCCATCACACATCTGCCCAGCCCCGTCTGTCATGGACTTTGCTGACAGCACAGACTGCCGTGGGGAGTTGTGCGGGGGCTCAAGAGAACAATGGCTCCTGGAGACCTGCAACTGCTGGGGCTGCTTCTCCCTTAACACCCACCTCAGGCACAGTGACCTTCAGTAGCCCCTGGTGTACACAGGCCTTCAACACCGGCTCGTGCTGCATGCATCCAGGCAGAATTGCTTGACCATTACTGCCATTATGCTCCTTCCATCTTGCTTTGACATGTGAGCCAAAATCTAAGCACCATTCCTGCAGCACATCATTCCATATATAGTTTTTTTTCCACTGGAAAGAATGGCAAGTTTCTCTTCAACAGAATTTTGCATTATTATTGCACTCTACTTACAATTGTCTGTATTTAGTGTTTGTATTTAATCTTTCCACTGCTGTGTCTTAGAAACACATGCCTGAGATGTTATCATTTACTCAAGACAATGACAAAATATTTTATTATGTTTTATTTTAGAATTATAGTGAGGAAATGATGCCTCAGTCCACAGGGTTTAGAAGCTCAAAAACCAAAGACTATTTAGTGCAGTAGTTGACACAGGAAGTTATTTACCTCTGGAGACTCCAGAATGGATAAGGGATTGTTTATATCAGTTTATAGTAGGATGACATCAATCAATGGGAAAAACTCACTTCATTGATGAGCAATTACTTAGCAGGTCTTTTACTAAAAGACAAAAATTTGCAGGGTGAGTGAGAAAAAAAATTAGGAAATTTCTTCTCAGAAAGAACCTTATTCATATTATAACCATTTCAAGCAAAATAAAGTATAGGTAGGATGCTGATCTAGACTCACCTGTCATGGGAATAGCTACCCTTGTCCATGTCAGTTGACCATCAGGTATTGAACCTCATACTAACAAGATCTAATGTATTTTTAAAGTATCCTGTATTTGCTCCAACTACAGGTTGTTCAGGATTTGTACAAAAGGAGGATATTCACACAAAGGGGTCTCTAGTGTTACATATTCCTGTGCTTGCAGAAATTGTTCAATCTGCAAACTCGATTTTGAATAAATTATTTTGCAGCAATCGGTCACATCCAATCAAGAGCAAATCACTGGTTACATATTTAATTTTCCTGTCATAGTTCATCTTGGATTATAGATAATCCAAAGACTGAGATACAGTCACATTTCCACCTCAACAGAAGCAAAGACCCCTTCACTGCATTTGATACAAGGGAGAAAAATCCTCTTGCTTTTTTGGAAATTTCACTTATAGTGTAGAAATAGACTCCTGGCCCTTCTCACCATACGCCTCTACTACACGGGAAAATTTCTGAACCTAGGAGGAGATTATTTTAAAACAAATAAAAGAAGTAGGTTTTACAGAGTGGATAGAAAAAAATAAGAGAAAGGTGGACAAAATGCAATGAGGAAAGGAAGCAAGAGAAATTCCAATTAGGAAAATATTTTTCACAAAGAGCATGGTTAAATACAGGAACACATTGCCCAGAGATGTTGTAGAATCTCCATCCATGGAGATTTCAAAAGCTGAGTTGTACAAGGGCCCAAGCAACCTGGTCTAACATTGAAGTTGACCATAAAATGCACAGGAAGTTGGACTCGATGACCTCTAGAAATCCAACCAACCTGCAATAATTGATGATACTACTGGATTTTGTTGCTGAAGGGGTTTGAGGAATACAGACCATATCAGGAAATTCATACAGGGGATAGACAAATCCATTGCCAATGTGTCCATAAACAGACAGTAAAGAAAGATGTGCCCTCCAACATTCCCAATGATCATGGATGCTAGGGATGAACAAAACGAGCAGTGGATAACACTGTGCTCATGACGTCTCCCTAAGTAGCATCTCCTGTTGACATGGCCAAGAGGAAAACACTTGGCAAATGAACAGCTGGTCTGATCCACAGGACATATCATTTTATCATTAATTCTTCTCACTTCACTTGTTGGTAGGACACAGCACTGCTGATTCTGTGTCTCTTACATTTCCCGGATCCAGGATTTGAATTACAAATGATGTTCAATGCAGGAGATGTGAGCATGGAGATGCAGACCTTGACATTCTGGAATTTACTGTAGGACAACTGAACACTACATTTTGGGATCAGGTTAGTTTCTAACTTGCTAAGAGAATAGTTTTGATCCCCCTCAAGCAAAAATCTGGGCTATATCTCAGAAAACAGGATCAAACCAAGTGTATGTTTTACACTTTAAAAAAGCTTTTTTGTGCTTTGATAGGTTGAGAAAAAAATAAAATTAAAATCTTAGATAGCAAAGATATACCTATAATCATATCTCAGCATACATTTACTAAGAGAGGCCTGTAATCAAATGTTTGTATTTAAACTGGTAGTGGTTGTCAAGCTGACTTAACCATTCAGCAGGCTGAAATGCTTCTCCTAGGAAGAATTCTTTCTTGAGTTGGGATCTAAAGCCTTCACTCTGTAAAAGCGTTTGGTCATACCCAGGTTCCTCCTGCCCTGCTGGAGACATTGTGGTTCTCCAAGCTATGAATGCCTCCTGGAACTTCTGCTAGGCTAGCCTGCAATCTCAGTGTCTCTGGAGTAACCCCATCTGTCTATAGCATAATGATTCACATGTTACTCCTTAGTAAAGGGTAGAGAAACTCAACACTCTGGGAATCTGCAATCCCCTTTGATTGTCCACTATGCCAGAACCTTAACAACAGCTTTCATTATTGTGCTCTAGTTTTAATGGATTACCCTTTTTATTGCTGGCTGCAGTTGCAGTTCACAGAAATAAACCAAAAATTATTCATTCTATAAAAAAATTCTCCAATCTTCATTAATGTTGATCCCCTTAGTGTTATTTATTGAATTATAAAATTACCATTAGCAGATGGTAACTGAAGTATATAAAATGCAAATGCTTACAATATCAAGCAAGCATATTTTACTGACAAAATTTAATATAAGTGCACATCATGATTGGTCTTTTTTTGTGCAGAAAATGGAAGATAATGGGGATGCCTCTCTTAGATTAATTGATCTATTTATTCAACAAAACAAGCTGATGCCACTAGTTAGGTTAATAATGTGGAAAGATAGGTGATATTGAAGCATATGGACTGCAGTTAAAATGAACTTTGTTGATCTATCATAGAACTTTTTCCTTGTGATTCTAAACAACACTCAAAGCTTAAGGCATATTAGAGGATAAGGTTGTAAATTGTTTCTCAGCCTTATTCAGAAGCCTCAATAATCCTATTTTATAGACGAGACTCAGAGCACTGAGATACAGACTCTAAATACCTGAATAATATAGAAAATTATCTTTTTTCTGGTCGCCAGGGTCCTCCACATTCCCCATGCATTTTGTTTGAACTTGAACACCAAATTCCCATTGATTTCAATAGGACTTAGACAAGTATCAAATATTAGAGGTGTAGCCTTTGCAGACTATAATATAAAGTTAATGGGAATCATACAGACTATCCCCATTGTCTCATTCCCTGATTCAACAGGATTAGTTCTTCCTTTATGTGTCTAATTCAGCAGAAGCCATCTGAAAAGTCCTGAAAACATCAGGATAACTGCACAGTGGGGACCTTCCCATGCACACACTCTTTCTTAATGTACCTGTGAGTGGAAGGTCTCTCTCATTAGAGACAAAAATGAAAAGCGCTTTCTTTGGTGGTAGTAGCAGTAGCAAAACCAATTGCATTTGCTGCAGTCTTCATTTCCTTTCTAATCAGTCCGTGATACTACAGCCTCTGCAAACCACAAAGCCTGCGGACACAGGGCACAGAATTATTCCTTCTTGCATGAATGGAAATTTGTGATGCAGCCTGGATTTTACAAGCTTGCAATTGCTTAGTTGCACATTGTGACCAATGAGAGGCCAGCAGTAATGAGGGGATGGGGTATAAATGTAATGATAGAGTAACTGAACTGTATGCAACATCTGTATGTTGCATGTCCGTGGAAATGAAGGTATAGGTGAGAACGAAATTAGTTTAGTCAGCTAAGAGGACAGTAAGAAGGATCAAAGCAAATGTTATCTAGCAAAAAAAAAAAAAATATAGAGTGTTGCTGTGTAGGGGGCGTGGGATTTCTACAGTTTTAAGGTCAGAGAGTTTTAAGATCAGACATGGATCCATTTACTTGAGGAATTTCATTAACATTAAAAAAAAAAATCCTTCTGCAATTGCACAGCTTTCAAAGTATAAACTATGGCTTCGTGTGGCTGTGAGTAGAGACATGCCTGGCTGCTGACCATTTCCCTCCAGCTCTCCTTGTGTAGATTGAAACATTTGGAGTTCTCAGGTCACAGCCCAGAGGCCACAGCATATAGAAAAGACAGACAACATTGATTTTTTTTCTCAGTAAATGTGTATGGGCAGGAAAGGACTATCAAGTGGGGAGCAGTATAATTTCTGTTTTCCCCTCAAAGTCATATATTTGTGACTTGAGCTGCTGGAGGACCAGGGAAGAAGTTTTTGTGCTAGTTGATTATAGAAAAGGGGTGCCATTACAGCTGAAAGGTAGGCTGAGGTTTGGTTCTGATGGATTACCTTATTAACATTAAGGAAATTCTTGAGAGAGTAAGGAATTATAAGTATTTACTTAGCGTTCTACAGATTTTGTTGTTTGGCATAGAAGAGTAGCTTTATTTGCACCAGCTGAACAATAATTAACTAAATTTGACATAATTAAGTTAATTAAAGCCCTTCTGTCTATTTAGCTGCAACTTATTTCACTTTCAAACAGTTGCTACTCATGTTATTTTTTTTTTTTTTAATTGAGCTGAAACCACTCTTCTCTCTCAGCAGATTCTACAGCTGTATCCCATTTACAGGTAGGTATGTACAGTAGGTTCCAGAAAATTCTCTGGTTTCACTGACTGTGTTTGCCTTCCAGTTTCTGATGACTAAATACACATAATTTACAAAGATTTGCTATTAGATCTCTGGCAACTGAGCTCCTGAATGACTGAGCATTCACTCCAGCTGCTTAGGAGGAATAAGGGGCAGTACTTGCCTCCAAAGTTTCAGGATTGAGCACCCAGAGCAGGGCAAGGCTGCATGTGCACAGTCTACTTCAAAACTGTGAGGGCCTGCAAAATACAGAATCTAATTACTGTGCCAAGGAAAATAGCATGAAACTGTATCTTTTAAGGACTCTTGTGGAGTGACATTCCTGGGGCCAATAGTGTGTGTCATTTTGCTCCCTATCTACTGTACAACATGAAAAAGAAAACCAAGTGACAGATACTGTGTCAGGTAAAGCTTTGTGAGTTCATTCACTTCCTGGAAAGAAGTGAAATTAAAGCCAAAAACTAACAGCTCATCGTACCATGCTGAACTGTACCATGGAGTCCTAAGAGTGGGATCAGGTCCCTGAAGAACCTTAAAAGTGGTATTTCCACAGTTGCTGTCATAGATCTAGGGTACTCTGATAATGCACAGGTCAGACATAAGCTTTATTAACTATGATCATAGTGAGCAAACGTTCAGCCAGCATTTCCCCCTCTGCTCCCCTCTTCTCTGCCAAGTGATTGCAGAGACCCAGACTACGTACTGTTTAAGAAAAAAATAAAGAAATATTAATTAAAAAAAAAAAGTCAAGGAAAATCAATAATTTCAATGCTAACAAAACCAGGTACCCATCCCTGGGAGGGTTGAACTTGTTAAGTATTTTACTAACTGCCACAAATTGAAGAAAAAACCAAACAGTAAATAATGGGAAAATATGGAGGGTGGAGCCTATAGGAGTGGCACAGCCAGTATTTTCTTTACTCAGTATGAGGAGGTGGAAATAGTCACAGACTGCTAGTATTTAGTCAACAGGAATGTTCTTTTAGTTAGGATAAACTTCTTAGCCATTTTAAAATTTTATTTAATAATAATAATTATACCATCTCGGTGTGACTGAAAGTGGACAGGCAGAGAAAGCTCTAATGCCACTGAAAGTGTTGCAGAGGGTATCTCAGTCAAATCCTAAGAGTCACAGACACCTTTTCCTGTTTAGGATAATTTTATAGCTGTGTGACTTGTCCTATGACAAGTGAAGGTGAAGGGACACTGGGGATACTAGAGGCACTGAGAATGGGACAAAGTCAAGTCCCATTCCTGATGACGATGATGTTCTCACTCATGCTAACCTATGTAGTGACAACTGTTTGGCACTGGGTATTCACTCCTTTCCCTCAGCCCTCCCTATCTGGATATCATCACACTATTAATAGTGCTGCAGTATGAATTGAGCCAAGTGACTGACATTTGTCATATATGACTCATTCTCCTCCACCCCAAAATAGTGATGTGCTGTGTTTTGTTTGATATATACTGTTACTTTGATTGAATTTGGGTTTCTTTATACTGAAAAATGTCTATATCAGAGAAGTAAGGCTGAAGAAATTCAAAATTTAAGGCTAAGGGTCTTCATGTCTTGGAAGAGTTTCTTCCACAGTTTTTGGACACCACAGCCTACACGTCCATGACAGAGTGTAGGTGACTTGTCTTCCTGTGTTGCCCCTTTTTGACACTGGGTATTTTCTGGCCCATCATCTCTTCTGAATGTGCTGCCTTGGCTGACAGTGAGTGGAGGGGCTGCTGCAGAAGTGCTCTGCCGAGGGCTCCCTGCAATGACCCAATCTAGCAGGTCTCATTTAAGTAGTGATGAAGTGTGAGGGACAGGGCTGAGTCAAAACACAGGCTTTTTGTACTCCTGTGGAGTGTGGGTGTCAGATATCCTATGGTACAAGAATTGGAGATTGAATAAAATCATATTTAATCCTCAAAGTCACTCAAATCAATATTCTAATCTCTTCTGGCCCATGTTTTTTTATTTAAGAACAGGCTCACTTCCACATGAAATTGCTTTGCAAACTATATATCAGCAGTAAGTGAGGGAATATGCTGAAGAAAATATCTTAAGATTTTGTAGGCTAGGATATAAGGATTTTTCTAGTCAAAATGAGAAAATTGTATCTTTTATTGCAAAACTAGTTTCCCATTGTATTCCTTGAGGGGGAGCTCCAGTTAATGAAAATGACTCAAGGTGAAATCCACTGAAAAAACCCCAACCCTACAAAGTAAAGGAATATTTTCTGAAGATGCTAGCACGCCAGTTGAAGGAATGAATCTCTCACTCATTTGTAACAGGCTTAATTTTCTAGCTGATACACTGCTTTTCCAGCTGTCCGCCTGCAATTAGTACACAATAAAGATTTGTAACCAGGATTTCTGTGCCATCTTCAGGGGAACACAACATTCTGCTGTGCTCACAGCTCATGCTGCTTGTGTGCACAGAATTTCTCAGCCTCTCCCAGCCCAGAGTGGATGTACTACTTTTCAGTGAGTTCCCATCTACTCTCTGGGGAATAAACATTTCCAATAAGTTCAATGTAAAAAAAAAAATAAATTATTTTATGACACGCAAAGAGAAATGAATAAAATCATTTATATTTTAAGATGTGTTCTTCATCCCAAACTTTGAGAAAAAGGTACAAAAGTGCTACAACTTCTGTAGTACTTCTTCTGTAGTACAACTTCTGGGAGTACTAATCCCAGTCCTTTTGAATGTAGAATGAACTACATTTTAAACTGCAGGTTCAGAGGTTCTCATAGTAAGGTAGAATCTTCCATCTGTAATTTTTCTTCCTGGAACATGTTTCTCTTTTACTGAAACAGATCCTTCCCTTGACCCTCCCCCTCCCTCTTTTTTTTTTTTTTGTTTTGTTTTGGGTTTCTTTCTACTGAGACGTTCATTTTAACATGGAATTATAATTGCACTCTATAAGTGAACAGCTACAAGATTAAAACCTTGCTGCTTTTGAAATGCAAATAGATTACCTTCACAAGTGTGCCTGGGCATCAATTTTGCTTATTATGCTTAGGAACAGGCTAAGTTGCTAAACACTGAGACCTCAAGGATTCCCATTCTTTTTATCCTATATTTCAAAATACTAAAAATCCTAGTATTTAGATAAGAAAGCCATGAACCAACATACCATTGACTTGCCTCTACATTCTCTGCAATACAACAAAACCATTATGTATTTAAATAATTTTATGGCCTTTGTTAGTCACATGGTGTCTGTAATGCTGTTTTAGGTAGGCCTTAGGCATCACTGAGCTTCAGTATAGCTGTAAAGAAAGGAATCTTTATTTCTGTAAGATACAACTATTTCTACGTAAATAAAGGCAAGAAGATTAATTTACCTTATGACAATCTGAATATGCTGTATTTTATCTGTTTTCACTTGCTTTCCATATGCAAACTTAAGAGAGTTATGCAGTGATAAGGCAGCCATTAGTCTAAAGGTGAACTTTACCACCATTCTTCCATTGTGCAACATGTAGACAACACAGGCACAGTTCACTGTGATTGTGGGAAGCTTTCTCCCAAAGGGCAGAGGCAGGTTGTAGGGCTGGAACATGCCCCCTTACTACAACAAGAATTTCAGCTCTGGTCCCTGCTGCGGTTCACTCCCTCCTGCCAACCGCTGCTCAGCAGGAGCAGAAGCTACTGCCTGAGGAGGAGGTTATCATCTGCTGCTGCAGAGGTCGCAATGGTGTCTGTTGAGGTCTTGCAAGTGCTTTGAATACAGCAATTGCCTTTCAGACAGTGACTCTTGGTGACAGTCAGTGCTGTCAGCTGTACCCATGCAGCTAAGGCTCAGCATACACTCTGAGTGTGGTGGATATTGGCAGTGCTAACAAGAAGAGGGGCAGCACAATATTGATTGAAATGAAAACCTTGGAGGTAGATTTCTGTAGCTTTTATGGGTCCAGTCAGTTCTGCAACTGTCTCAGGTTGGTGTTTAGTGTTGAGTAACAAACAGAAGAATGTTTCTAGGCCTTTTTTGTGACTCAGTAAAGTGTTGATGCTCATGATCTTGTACAAATGTGAATATGCCTTGCGCTGAACAAAGGTAGCCTCATTGCTGCTTATGCATGTTTTTCAGCACAGAATGGATCCCCCAAGGGATTCTTGGTTTTCCATCTCCAAAGCATCTCTTTACATTAGCTCTGCCATCTGTTTTATATTCAGCTACTCTTAGTTATGATGGTGCCTCTGGTCTTACCTGTGGTCATGGCCAACAGACACTCTCATTCTTGGAATGTGGGAGAAGACTGAAATGTCCCTACTTCATCTGTTAGGGAACGTAAAGTGGCCAAGTTACAGCTAGCAGTAGTGAAGGAAGAATACATTTAGCTTAGAATTGAGAAAAAAAAGGCTGAGTGTTCTTATTTGTATATATGACATACAGCTTATCTTAAGCATATTGTAGCTTTTCTCTATGCTTCATACCCTGGTATTATACATATATATATATGTGTATACCAATATATACCAATAAAGAAGGTGTCTGGAGACTGCTTGTTGCCACAAATCCCTTCCTTGCAATAAGGAATTCTTGCAGCATGGACCATGGTGAGGCAGTGCCTTAGACTAAGGCCTGCCCCTGGTTAGATTACGGATAGAGTAATATGATTAATTGAGTAG
>VYZT01035677.1:0-24265 GCA_013400735.1 Pomatostomus ruficeps | reverse complement strand
GGGCAAAACAGTTGCATGGGAGTTATTTGTCTTTTTGTCCTGTTGCTAGCAGGTTTTAGAGCAGTTATTAGATATAATAAGATTTATGCAGTGCATGATAATTCCCCAAATCATCTGCAGTTGGAATTCTGTTAATAATTTCAGGATTGCTGTATGAAGCAGAATGTTTCTCTGTCTTTTTTTGCCTTTGTGCTATACAGGACTATTGGCAGATCAGTTCAATTTTGGAAATACATCCTTTGAGGCAGACTGCGGAGTGTATCTAAAAGAAATCTTGAATGTTTTGAGTTAAGGACCTTTGTTTTTGTCAGCAAAACAAGTGAATGTGACCCTAGGTAGATGAGATACAAAACAGATGCATAGAAAAAGGTTAGATTTGCACAGGCTCTTTCTAGAATTAGGCTAGAATTATTGAAACACTTCTATTTCAGTTTCTATACCTACTTCTCTTAAGTCTTAGGTCAATTTTTAAATATTGTTGTATTTAAGTGTTCTGCATTTCTGTTCCCCTCCCAGTGTATCATAAGAAAACCATCACAAACAGTGACTAAAATGGTTAAATGAGCGTGTGGTTACTTAGAGTGTGCCACATAAGGAATCACTGGCATGGAACAGGGATTTCTGTTTCTGTACCCTTTCACTTGTGATCCTGGGTGATTGTAACATGAGGGAAACATTTGTCTGACTAGTGTGTCCTGTTTGAGTAGGCTTTACTTAGTCAGTATCACTGGTACTGAAAATGATGTTAGAAAACTTGTGTGTCACCCAGAAATACCTGTATTCTGTTTTGAGTGGGTTATGTTTTCTCATGCTTCTACTCATTGACATAATCAGCATTTCTTCCCCTACAAGACATAAACTACTGTATATGCAGCAGTCCTATTATTAGAAGTAGATCTCAAAAGCATAGTCACAGCATGCTTTGTGCATTGTTCCTTTGATCAGTTCTCATTTTCTGTTGTTTCAGTACTCACTGCAGTACTGTCACACAGTCCCTCTGAAACTGTAAGCAACTGAGCTTAATTTTCCTTCTTTCTCCTTTGTTCCTAGACATGAAACTGTTTTCAAATCTACACTGCAGACTGCATCATGTCAAACCCCCTGAAACATATTTCTAATTAAAACTAAAAATAGGGCACATGAATCAAAATCCAATCTCAGAAACAATCTTCAGCATCCTGGAGTATACTTTTTGTATCCTTCTTGCCTCTGAAAAGCTCACACTGAAATGTTAGAGTTTAAATATCAGCGTTAGAGAAATGATATTACAAGGGTTGCTCGTTACAGTTTGTATTAATGTCTTCTTGGTAAAGTGCTTTGTAATGCAATATTTCTTTGCAAATTTGTAGGAATTACAGTATTACTAAAAACCTGGAAATTAGAAAAGTGAGGGACAATTTATTTCTAGCGTTACCAGTCTGTCTCAAATAACCCGTGTAATAACATAAATTCAAAAAAGTGTTCCTCAAGAAAATGCAAATGGTGCTGGAAATCCCATTCCAGGGGTTTGACCCTTGTTGTTCATGGGAAATGATAGCGTTGAGAACCCTTTGTGCCAGGATGCAGGTCACACATTGTGGGACTGTCACTGCTCAAACATGAAGGTGCGACTCCTCATGGGTCTCGACTCACGTGGTACACCCTGTGATATGATAAATAATATCACTAAATGAAATTTCACTAATGTGGAATCCTTAGGGAAGAGGGGGACAGGCTGTAAGGCTGCATGGAGTGTGCTGGCAAACTGTGTTCACTGTTGGTGAGAGGTCAGCCTTTCCTGGTCTGAGGATGGGGCTAAACCAACTTCAGGTCGCACTGCAGTGGACTGAAACCCACTCTTGGTTGACTGTTTTCCTGCTGTTTCTGGCTGCAGCCTTAGACCATCAGTCTTTTTGTATCCTGCTTCCCAACGAGCATGGGCCTGAGGTGCTCTGCACATGTGAACTTCACAGGGCTTGAGGAAATCTGTTTGTTTCTGAGCTCTGAAGGTCATCTCTGCGTCTCCTTTAGTTGCAGATAAAATGCTGCATATGTTCAAATCTTCCTGGTTACATTTCCTAGTCCTAACACCTCCCTTGCTTTGCATTTGCTGTGAAATAGTCTGTCTCTTGCCAAAGCATCTGTCAATCTGGGGTCACTTAAGGTTCAGAGTAAATGTAGTGGAAGTTCATCCATCTCCTATAATCTCAGCATATTTGCCCTGGCTGGAATATATTGCTGCTAACCTAAGGGCTGCTTTCCATGCTCTGCTGGTATATAAAATAGGAAATTTGCAGTTATTTGTCTTTCATTCAAGGAAGTACTGCAATAAAAAATTCCATCTTGGAGAGCCTTCTTTATTGGAAACAGTGTAAAAGATGGAAGCTGCTCCTTAGGATTGTCAGAGACGTGGAGTTTCTGAGAAACAGGGTTGAATAAATCTGTTGGTTTGTAAGCTGGGCACATTTGAAGCTGACTCACCACAAGATGAATGCAAATAGAAAATGCAATTTTACAGACCTTCTTTTTGTGCTTGTTATTTCTGATTAATAATACGTTTAGTGCTGATGGTGTTCTTGGTGCTGTGCAAAGCTCGCTAATAAAACAGTCCTAGCCGTGGGGATGTACAGTATAAAAAGATAATTACCTACAAGACAGGATGTACTTGGAAACAAAGATGTGGGGGAGCGTGTAGAGATTTTTGGATTGATGTCCCTTAGAATATAGCTGTCAATCAGTATAAGAGATGCAGTACCTCCTCTGCCATCCTTTTATTGTGTCTATTAACAGTGTCAGCTATTTGGCATGCACGTTGTATACTGTGAAGTTTTTATACTGCACCAAGCACAAGAGGATTTTCTTCTCACTGAGGACTTCAAATATTTTAAAAGTAATAATAAAACAATCATTTAACTTTGAGTTTTATGGAATAGGCACATGTTTAAGTAATATTTTTAAACAGGGAATTTTAACAGCTTCAATTTTATGTATATGATTAACATTAGGAAGCAGGGAGCTGGGCAAGCACAGGGAGAGATTAACAATTTAGTTGTGTTCTAACCTGGAGCTGTGAGTGAGGAGCTGTAGAGATACCTATTAGCTAAGGAAGAGATGGTCAAATCGTGTGCTCCGAGAGCAAAGGGAGAAGTTGGTAAATAATAACTGCTGGTGGAACACTATGAGCTGACTTGGGTTAGAAAGCCAAGGAAATTATAATGTGCAAAGCTTGTTCTTATCAGAATAATGTGTTGCACAGGCATTCAAGAACAGCATGGAAATTGATGAGACACTGGGACAGTGAATATGTGACTGTGACAAAATTTCTCTCTTTGATGTGCTGTTTTTTTCTCTGAATATGAACCCAACATGAACACCAAATGCTCTAAGGAAAGTTGTGTTGGCTGTGTATCTCTGCTATTTTTTTTTCCTCCCTAGAACGCTGGCTTTGATTAAACCTGATGGAATGCGTAAGATGGGAGAATTACTTGATATCATTATTAATGCAGGATTGACAATAACTAAGGCCAAAATGATGCTACTTTCAAGGTAAGGAATTTTTAAGGCTAGCTCTATTGTATCTAAATATTTTTGCAGTCAAGAATATTCTCTAAAGCTACTCTGTGTTGTTCCACATGTCAGATTCATTCCAGTGAGTAAGAGAGGTAAGACTCATCAGTTTCATAATCCTGTAGGTTTCTGAAAGTATTTAGAGGTTTAAGCTAAGTATTAAGAAGTGCTGTGCATATGAGTATGGGTGATGAAATATGTCATGTCTGTATGAATCCAAGGTGGCTGCCATAGCTTTAGCAATCCAGCAGCGTTTACTACGGACATGTCTGTATGTCCTCACCTCAAGGCTTCCTCATACAGATGGTATTGCTGGTTATAATAATGTTGTCTTTGAAGTATTTGGTTTGCTTAGTGTCAGTAAATCTGTTGTCTTAATTTGTGCTCTCAGATTTGTGCATTTTAATCACTGAAGTCCCAGGCAAAGCAAGTGATCTTCTGATGGTGCAGGGTTGGGCAGGTTTTACTGATGCATCTTCCTAATCCCCAACCTTCAGTGTTCTCCACTTCTTTTTGAGGCCCAAGTTTGAAAAGAAGGCATGCTGCAGAGGAAAAGAGAACATAATTCCTTTACCTTAGAAGACTTTCCCAAAGTTACTGCACTATTTCTCCATTGCTGCTTTGACAAACCATGTTTTTGAAAAGAAAAGCTGTATGTCTTACGTAGTACCATTTTCATGTGTTCTTATGGTTTATGTGTGAAGTCAGGAACAATTTTCCTTCACTTCAAAACCTTTTTGGCTTTCTGAAATACTGATAAAACAACTGTAAGACTTCCTTCTCTTGTCTCTGCATGCACCTGCTGCAGTGTTTGATGATACTGGTCCCAGATCCTCCATCCAACAACTCCAATTCAAACAGATTTCTTATGTTTCTTTACAATTCATAATGTCTTTCAAACCAGCTTTTTTTCGCTTCCTCTCCTACAATCTGAGAGATTTGATCCTGAAATATTGTTTTGGGTGGTGCTTTGAGTGTCTGTCTGAGAAGTCAAGCTATTGAGCCAAGTCACGTGCTTTAGAGTTGACTCACACTGAAGGGAAGAAATGGAGACTTGAACTTTTACTGCCTGTTGTAATATAAAAATATCTGGCTGTCTTGTATAATTAGGAGTAATTATTAATAAGCACAAGACTGGGCTGTGATACTGAATGTATTTAATTAGTATCTTGAGTGTTTTGTGGTTTCTCTGCATACTATCTATTCTGTTTCTTGGGACTGTGCCATTTTAAAATGATAGAACTATGGCTTTGCCAAAGTCTTCTACCCTTAGATTTCTGCAGTCTTGTTTGTTCAAATCAGCATCATCTACTGCTTTCTTTAAAGGGTTTATTAACAACCTTTGTCTGTCAATCACTGTTAAGTAGATTCATGCCTTCTGTAAAAGTTGTAGCCAAGATATGAAAGTGTGGGCAGGCACTTGCTTTTCCAGTCTCTTCCTTTAATCCTGTGTCAGTTCAGTCTGTTATACATAGGTGAACACTGTTTTCCATTATTTGAAAACAGAGAACTAGTAATGAAGTTAAAAAGGAACTAAGTTATACCACACAGTTGCACTTTTATATTTATTTCAATAGGAATTGTTAACTGAGTAGTAGAGTTCAATTTGTTTTAGAAATATACTCAAATACTTCTTTGGTAATACTTAATCTCTTAACATATCTTTTTCAGATTTGCTTTCCAAAATTATTTGGTGAATTAATTTCAGAAGAGGATTTTCTGGTGAAATAATGAATTGTAGGCAAACCTTTTGCAGAGTGTAGGCTTGAAGTGTGAGATTGCAAGAGTGCCTCTGTCTAGCATAATTTTTACATCATGTTTCTGTCTTAGTTATGAAATGGAAGGGAAGCCTATTGACCGTATGATTAATAAAAATATTTTGGATTTTGAGTAGCTCATACTGAACTAAAAGCAACAAACCAGGAATTATTCAGGTCATTTTGATAAAATAGCTGGAGAAAGATGTGACTGTTCAAACTTTGACAAATATTAAGAAAATTAAATTCCTAGGTTCTTCTTGATGTTATTTTTTTCCTCTGGCAATATTTGGTTTAAGTCTGGCCTGCAAATGGGAGAGAAGCATCAAAAGTTTCATTTCAGGTGACAGAACCATGCCTTTGTTCATCCTTGGAAACTGTTATTTGAAAAATATGCAGGCAATTTCTGTGAGCAGAGAGAGCTGCTCAAAATGAGCAAACAGGTAAAGACCAGGAAAAATCAGAAGACTGTGCTGCAGGTAAAAACAGCCTTCCAATTTGGAATCTCTCAGTCTCCCTACAGCACTGCTTTGATTATGAACTTTGTACCCAGAGCAGAGGCCAGCAATATTGCTTTCTTTCACTTGTCAATCCTCCTGAAGAGCTTGTCGTCCTCTGCAAATTCCAGCTTCAGAAAGTGGCACACACCAGGATTTGGAGCAAGCCAATAGCGAGTCTGTGTTCTCAACAGGAATTCTGAAGCTGCAAAATAGCAGGTTTAGAGCTGAAAAACTTCATGGATTTTTCTAGCTGTTTCCATGCAGAAAAAGCAGTTCAGTAAGCAAGAGTAAAACGTGAGAAGCAGCTGGGGAAAAAGACAGGGAAGAAAGTAGGTTGTCTGGTGGCAGGGCCTGGTGGGGTGGAAAGCCACAAAATGATATGTCCATCAGTGGGTGGATGGTAGCTTTGCACTGTGGTGCTCCCCAAAACTTGTGTAATTGGGTGGCTGAGCCCAGTGCTGGTAGCAGCATGGCTATGGCAATGTAAAGCTTGGAAAGGGCCACCCCCCTGTCTGAAAAGGGGTCTTGCTTCCAGCATCTGACGACAGGCTAGGTAACAGCTGTGCTACAGACATACCAGGGTATGCCTGGCAGCCTTTACTTGCCTGGCAGTGCAAGGAGACCCCTCACTGCAGAAACCCCATTGCTTTGGAAGAAAGCAGTGTGTAGTCACTGCTGTGTTCTCTGAGGAGATGTGCAAGACCAAATTGAGTTTTGAAGTGTGAAAGTGTGTGAGAAATCCATTTTTAATATGGAGGGCATTGTGCTGCCTATGCAACTTGTAAGATTTGGGGATACTGAATGGAAACCAGGTTATTCAATATTTTGTTGTGCACCAATTTAATCAAACACTAGCCTTGATAAGGAAGTGTTCCAGTGGAGCAGAGAAATTGTTTGTTTATGCTTTAAAATCAAACTTCATTACCCAATATCCCCACTCAAACTGATGAAAGGTGAAAGCAACATAACAGCAAATGGCTTGGCAAGAAGGTGACTCTACTGCATTTATTTCTCAACATGAGAATGTGAGGACCATCACTGACCCTGAAATGGGCTTCAGTAATTCCTTCTTGGAGCAGGAGCATAAGGAGTTGTCAGCTATACTGGTAGCAACACAAAATATGACAGAAAGTTAAATGTAGTTTCTGTTATTGGACATGAACACCCAACAAGCTGTCCAGCTTAGGAAGACATTGCCTGTAGAAACACATTTATGAATGATATTTGGATTAATGATGATTGTAGTTTTCAGGGGGTGTTTTATATATATATGTATGTGTGTGTATATAGCTATATATAGCTGTAACTATGTCTTTTTACTTTTCCAGAAAAGAAGCAGCTGATTTCTACGCAGATCATCGAGCAAAACCTTTTTATCAGTAGGTATATCAATTTCAGCTTGACATGTATTAACCTTATTTATTAAATGCACAAAATTCATTTACAGTGTCTGATCCCACAGGACCATGGGAACATCAGAGCTTGTCTTAGCTGAGTGGAGCCCTTTGCAAAGCATGCACCTTTTCATCTTCCTCCAGGGGGAGATCCTTATTTCAGCTATTAAGGGTTTTAACTCGCACTCTTTACAACCCAGTAGTATCAGGGGAATGTCTTTTGTCCCTCAGAAGTGAAAATGCTCCTAGCAGGGCAAAACTTCAAAGCCAGGGGAAGGGATATCTTCAGGATCAGGGTGGAGTTTGCAGATAATGAGAATTAGGAGGAACACGTAGTTGTAAGAATTGATTTGGTAACAAGTACCCCAAATAATTAGTAACTGAAGGGACATGAGCATAGGGCAGTTTTTACTGTACTGCTGCCCTTGGACAAATGTCAAACTTCCATGATGCTAGACTGCTCCCCCTAATGTGAGAAACCTTAGTCTTTCCATAACTGCCCGGGTGGATGCTTGTGACCCAGAGATTTTGTCATTTCTACTTTCCCTGAAAGTGCCAGCAACTTTCTTTTCCTCCCTCTCCAGTGGGCATTCTGCCTCTTTTAGGAAGAAGGTTCCTTGTGTTTTTCAGCCATGTTGATGCCTGGGTTTGCACTGATTTGGTCAGAAGACCTGGTTTCAGTACTGCCATGAAGTGCTTGAGAATTAGCATTGCCAGCTGCACTCCTGGAAGAGCAGCTGATTTTTTGTGGGTACAAACTCAAGCCCTTCAGAGAGACATGGCCCCAGGCTATGTCTGACCATGTTGGAGGTTAGAGGATGGATGGTTTGGAATTGCCTTTTCTTTGCTGAGTAAGCCTGCTTGAATATGTTGATAAATAATCAAGAATTTTGCCTCCAGTGTTATTTCACAGATGTCTATCTGTACTAATGGTAATGGTCTGAGGAACTGTAGCCTTTGTCCACTGTGATGTGCCTGTCTCCCATCCTACAGTCCTACATCTTCCATACAGGATTTTTCTCTAATTAGAAATAAATAGCTCTAGAGCATTCAAAATCAAATAGAAACAAGAAACTTTAAGGCAGTAAAGTGTGAAATTACGAGTCATTTATATTTAATGTTGTATCACTTGTCTTTAAATTCAGATTTAATTTTCAAGTCAATAGTAAGTCCAGTGAATAGGAAGGAAAAATAACAATTCAATTGTTCGGAAAATAATGGTTTTCGTATTAAAGAATTTTTAAAAAATGAATATTCAAGGATTAGTCTGCACAGTAAATAGTGTTGCAGAAATTGCCTTTTTCTTGAGTGTATGTATGTGTAGTATTTAACTGTCATAAGCAAAGCAGACTCTGACCAACAGAACCTGACTTCCAATGGCTTTTTGTTGTGTAGTTTCTTTATGCAACTTTTCATGGTTTTAATATAGTTTCTTAAGCAAATAACTAGTAGGATTTCTCCTCTGTTCTTGACCAGTGATCGTTAGGAAGAAAGTACTTGGAGAAGCATGCACTTCCACTGTTTTAATTGTGTAAAGCTCTTCTTTTGAACAAAGTTTTGACAAAACCCATTGAGTCAATGTTCTTGTTGGTTCTGTCCAGACTAAACAATGAAAAGACAGGCTTGTTGGTGTGCCTGTTTTCTAAAGATACAGAGTTATAGTTATGGTGTTTTGTTTAGTTTTTAAATAGAATGTTTGGGTTACCAATTTTGGGTGGTTGTTTTCTATGTGAGGTGGTCGGGACAGGAGGCAGGCTGCTCCTGGCAACCTCTTCCCCTTACTTGGATTCATCCCATTAAAATCACTTGAGATCTGCCTATGCCAGGATGTAATAACTCACTTTGTGAGTAAATCCCCTCTCCCATGCAAACTTTTCAACTCTTTCCCTTCTCTCCCACTTTGGACTTTGGCTAGGCAAAATCCGTGGGAGAGATCCATGGGGCAGTGGAGCAATTCAGCTTGACAGCAGTGCTGAAGTTCTGTCAGTGGGGTACACATGCAGGTCATGTGGGAGAGTCTTGAAATGCTGTGCAGAAGAAGCAAGCTTAGGAATCATTCTTGTCAGACAAGTGGTTACCAAGGTCTCTCTTTCACTGTTACCAGGACACCAGTACTGATCCTTTAAAAATTCTTTTGAAATCTAAGGTTCTACAAAGTAGCTTGGGTGAGTTTGGGTTATCTACGGGTTGTTTTTTTCCTACAACTGTAATAAGGGAATGTCTGCACATGACCTAATCTAATCTCCTCCTCAAAGCAGAATCAACTTCAAAGTTAGATCAGGTTGCTTGAGGTCTTGCCAAGTTGAGTTCTGAGCATCTCCACTTGATCCTGTTTTTGTTGGTTTTAATTTGTAGCATGGATCACCATGTGCTGTTTCCCTTTTGCAGTGAGCTTCTCCAGTTTATAATGAGTGGCCCCATTCTTGCTATGGAGCTCCTAGGAGATGATGCAGTGAGTAAATGGAGAGCAATAGTGGGGCCAGCAAACCCTACAGCAACTGAGAGTGATACGCTGGACAGCATCTCAGAGAGCTTTGGACATTGTGGCCTAAGAGATGCAGCTCATGGCCCAGATTCGGTTGCTTCAGCTGCTAAAGTAAGTTTTTGACGTTTTTTTTGACTGAGGCTTATTTTTACTTTTATCTGCTAACAGCCGGATTAGGAGTTTCTCATTTTGTTTCCACACTTAGGTTCAGAATGAGTTTACATGTTTTTCATGGCTCCTTTTTAGCATGGAAAATAAACCATCTGAAAACAGAAATCTTGTTTATCACAAAGGGGAATCTTGGGTGCTTTGATCAGGAGAGCATGCCTGGTCATTTTTAATGTCTCCTGTACATCACAAACAGTGAGTTAATTGCATAGTCTGCGTAATCTACCTATAGTCTACCCGTGTTGGTCATAAAAAGAAAGAGATTAAACAATTAAATCCCTTTGTGCCCTCTTGTGCCTCACGTATCTGTTATCCTCCACAGTTCTCACTAGTGCTCTGTCTGCAGCCTACTTTGTTGTTACTGTTCAGAATGAAAAATGAAAAAACAGGCCACTTTGTTGTGCTTTGAGAGGTAATACAGTGGACATGGCTTTGAGGAGTTTGGTTCTGTTTTGCTTTGTTTGCAGTGTTTCTTTTCTCAGTGCTAAGGAAAAAACCCTGGGACTGGGTGATAGATATTACCAGCATTTCTGTAGAATTAAGGTGACTTTTTTGTGCATTGTTGTGGGATGGATATGCTAATAAATGATGGCAAGAATAAAGTTTATTTCATGGTTGATTGTTGTGTCACTGTGGTGTCTTAGCTGTAGACCACTTTAGCTGGGGAAAGATACCAGTTGTTTCCTTGATTCTCGTCTTTCCTCTGTTGGAATTGGAACAGCAGCAGTAGCACAGCTGGAGAGAGACCTGCTTCAGAATACCTAATAAGCTACCAAGCAATGTGTACTGGAAAATGTGCACAGAGATGATACCCTGATGATGAGGGCAGAGTTGGTCAGCCTCCCCTTCTGGCTGCTCTTGGGCTGTGAAGTACAGCAGGCCGACTGCAATGCACGGGCGACTTTCTGCTGGCCAAGCACTCATCTTGCTTCTCTGCACCTGCCCAAGCTGCTGGATCCTCTCCCTGTGCCTTGGGTTTTGGCAGGAAATCAGATGTTAGACATGAAGTACTTTTTGTGCTGGCCGACTTGATGAGCATGTTACAGACTCAGAAGGAGTTTGGATAAAAGTGATCTTTTCTGATGAAGGAAAGTTATAGTCAGCAAAGCCTTTGAAGTTCTGGTTAAATAGTTAGACGTCTTCAAATGTAAGAGTGAAAGTTTCTCTTTGGTCCTGTGTACTGCCATGACAACTGTGCCAGCTTCTGAACTGAGAGAGTAGGAAAGTGTATCTATTAGCATAAATTCTTGATTAGAAGCATAAGTATGTGCTTAGGTTTTAGTTGGTTGTTCTTGTTGCATTTCATTACTGTCTGAAGGCCCCTTTCATCTGCAGCATTCTTATGACACTGGGATTATTTTGCTGAACATCTGTAGGTGTGTGCATCTGCGTAGTGTTACTGATACCAATCTTTAATAAATCAACCAAAATTGTGAATTTTGTGCCCCTGTGCCTCTATTAATTTAGCAGGCCCAGTATTATATGGCTGTATAGCGGTTGCTATGGAAACTAGTTGGCTGTGCCTGCAGAAGCTTTGCTGAAAAGAAAGAAATATAAGATAAAGGGACCTAAATGAACTCTTCTGACAGAAAACTGAAGCCTCAGCCACATTTAAGGAACGTATTGTAATCTGAATACTTAGAGTGGAAAGCTGCATTGTTCTTTTGATGGCTAAGTGACAAGTCAAAGTATGTCTCTGGTACGCTCTAAGCTGCTGTCTCTCTGCAGGCCAAATTTTGTAATTTCTTTAGATCAGGAATAAAGAGTAAGGAAAATAATTTTTTTTTAAGGCTCCACAAGATTATAATTTGGTCTTTCATTATGCCAGTCCTTCAGGATTATTGCGTTACTTTCCTTTTATGAATTTTAATGGCTAAAACTAAGTGTCAAGTATTATACATATTTTACTGCTTTTTCCTGGCTGCTTCTTTTAGAGTAAATAGCAGTTAACAGGGTGGGACAAGTTCTTTGAATCATGCAGCATTTTATCAATAGAAGGATGTAGAAAATGAACTCTATTGTCTCAGGTATGCCCACTTAAAATGTGGATTATTTTCTAGCAGTAAAACAAAGGCCCTATTTCCTTCTGTTGAAAGATCTATTAGTTTGAATTGTGTAATTGTTCAAGGAAGGATTACAGAAATTGTTGAAGTGCCATGAGCTAAAGGTAAGTCCATTCCATTTAAGTTGAGCTAGTAAATTAAATGAGACAATTTCAGGAAATGGCCTTTAGCACTGCTACTGTTATACAGGAAAAAATCAGATACGTTTGGTAGTAGTATTTCTTGGATGTAATTTTTTGTCTTAAATAGAAAAGTATCCATTCTCTTACGGAATTTGACCAATAGGCATGAAATGGAACCTGTGTTTTGCACATTTGTTAATTGGCAGATTGCATAACATATGTGAATAAATGGTGTGGAAAAGGTGTGAAGCTGGCAGTGAGCAGTGGAAAAAATATCACTGAGGAAAGAAATCTGACTGCCAAGTTCACCCCAGTATGGTCTAAGACCCAAGGTGTTTGATACCTAAATAAATAGCGATGGTGGGAAGGAAGAGATTGGAGGTAAAAAGGGTCCTTTATCCTTATCTGAGAAATCAAAGCAATTGAGTTCATCAGCTTCAATTCAATATGATTTTTTAAAAGTTATAGGGCCAATAAGGCATGAGAAGTGAGTTGGCAATTTTAGACAGAGTTTAACTGTTTAAGATGAAAAAAATGTAAACAATCTGGAAGGAGGTCAGTTTTGTATATGGAAAGAAAACATACTGAGAAGTGGATAGTAGTTGTATTTTTGCTTATATAGTGAAAAAGATTATTTGAAATAAAGGAAAAATAAAATATATGTATAAGGGAGTGGATTTGGAAAACTATCGAGGAAAGAGGGAGAGCATTGGGAAAACTGGGAACACCATTACCAAATGATTGTGGCAGCAGCATTTTGAATGCTCCGAGTGCAAACAGATTGCATTGCAGAACTGAAAAGGAAGACATTACAAGAAATACTCTAATCCTGGTTCTATGATTATACCAATGGTACCAGATAGGAAAAGATACATTTGAGATAACATTTTAGGGAAGAAGTATTTGTAGAAAAAGAAATCTGCATTAAGGTTTATCCTCTGTGATTATGGATACTTTAGATGTTGTTACTTATGATAAAAGCTGATGTGTGCAGCTAGATCAATCTAAAATGTATTTAATTACAATTGTTTTCAGGAGCTGGAGTTGTTCTTTCCCTCCAGTGGAGGTCGTGGACCAGTCAGCAGTGCAAAGTTTGCAAACTGTACTTGTTGCATTATTAAGCCTCATGCTGTTAATGAAGGTAAGCGACACAGATAGCAGAGGAGAAAGCAGTGTATGTTCCTTGTATCCGTGATCATTACTGTGCCCTCTTTCTGGGAGAATGAGACTGCGTGAGCCCAGGGTGTATTTCATAGTACATGCAAAGCTTGCAGATACATTCTTTCATACACATTTAGTATTTCTGCAGTTCATTTCCTTGAAGAGTGAGTGGGTCATGTGCTTTCCATGCAGATACTCATTCCTTTGAGAATAAGAAGGGAGAGATGAAAAAAAGAAGGATTAGAACATACATGAGGTTTGACCTACCTTAGTGTGACAACTTCCCATGTCCTTGCTCCTGTCTGCCCAGCACAGTGATCTGTTGGAGGTTAGCATCCTCCCAGCAGAGTGAAAACAGGACACCTGGCCATCATCCAGGGCCTTCCACTCAGGCAGGAGCACATCAGATTTAAACCACTCACAAAGGGAGATCTGTGCTGTTATTAATCTTGTTCTGCTGAATGCAGTGGGGATGGAAAGTAGGAAAGGCTTGTTTATGAAAGTGAGCCAAAGACCTAAAGCATTTGGTGGATTCTGTGATGCTTTCTGTGCTGGAGAATGCCCTGGGAGTTTGCCATATGAGTATTGGAAATGTTTAATACTCTACTGTTACCGTGCAAAAAAAACCTCGCTTGTGTGTCCTGTACTTAGATCCAGGAGCATGTGTAGGAGCAGTGAGTGCAGTAAAATATTTTGTCAGGCACTGGAACAGTATTTTTGAATGCAGAATAAATATCACCATGTGAGAGCATAGAGTTTTTTCTTAGTAAGATGCAGAGCACACTACAACATTTTAATCACTGCTTTGTGGATAGCTTAAATGGAAACAGCAGAAGTGGCTGGAGCAGTTTCCAGGCCTTTCACACCTCAAGTGGGATGTCTGGAGAGCTTGCTGAAATAAAAAATAGGCTTTCACAAGAAAGAGTCTCGTATTTGCTACTGATAATATGCCTGTTATCTCTTCCAGACCTTGCATGGTATCTGCTACTGATAAGTCTGTCATGCAGCAAAGACACAGTGATGTTCCTTTTACAGAAATATGTGTAGCAGCTGAGACTATGATTTTACCTAGCTACATGTTTGCAGAGGAGAAACTTTTCTGTGGCAGTATTATTAGGGTCCCTCATTTGAGTGTAAAAATAGCAAAGTGGATGGCTTGGACTATTTTTTTAGACTTAAGATATAATTTCTATTACATATAGAAGCTCAGACTCTTATCTTAGTGAGCTCAGGTTTTCTCTTCCTATTTTTAATCTTACTCATCTCCATAGATGTCACAGTGCCTTGTCTGTTACGTTTTTTTTCTTGAACTTCTCTGAATTTTTCTGAGTCGCCAGAAGATAAATTCTGACCCTATTTGCACTTCTCTCTGGGAATGTGAGTGCCTGTAGGAGGTGAGGCTGGTGAGAGAGAAGAGGAGGTATGGATTTAAACAACACATGTTTGTGCACATCCAGCTTTGCAGTGTGAGTGCTGGTTTTAATGTCCTCTACAAAGAGGTGGTGTCCTCTACACCACCTCTGTGGTGTTTTTCTAACACCACAGAGGGCTGGAAAGTCAGAGGATAACTGCCAAACTAAAATCTGAAAGACAAAAAGTGTACCTTGTGTGAGCATTCTCCCTCTATGCAGCTGCAATTACTACCCTCAACAGGATGAAGAAATCAGAACTGACTTCTCTAAGTCAGCAAACTGTTTTAACACTTAGTTATGGTTCAAGAACAGCTGGCAGCCAAACCCCACACAAGCACTCGCTCACTTCTCCCCAGTGGGATCAGGCAGAGAATCAGAGGAGTAAAAGTGAGAAAACTCATGGGTTAAGATAAGGGCAGTTTAATAGGTAACACAAAAACTACATACACAATCAAAGTAAAACAAGGAATTACTTATCACCACTTTTCATGGGTAAGCAGGTGTTCAGTCATCTCCTGTTTAATGTCTGTGAGCAACTGTGTTCGGTGGTACTTGAGACATTCTGGCTGTACCTGCAGCATCTCCTGTACCTCAGTAGAAGTAGGTGCTATAGCAACTTGTGGGTTGCCCTTTTGGCAAAATTGCAGGCAGGAGACTGCATGGTCTTAAAATTGAACAACTTGCTTACCCCCAGTGACAGTGCTTCTGGCTGTAGCTGTCCACCCTGCTGTTTATGGGGTGGAGCAGGTAAGTGGAGACGCAGCAGCTGCAGAGGAAAGGAAGTCCTGTGTGGCCTTCAGTGTGAAAAGGTGGTTTGGCAAAGCCAGAGGCATGGAGCGAAATTTATGTGGGTCAAAGCAGCAGAGCCTCTTTTGCATTGGAGTTTTGATTTGTGCTCTACAAATTTTCAGTATTGAGTATCTAAAAATAAACCTTTTTGCAATTTCCTATGCACTGTTGAGGCTTTGAACTTGGCTATCTAATTACCGTGAATATAAGCTGCTCGTTACATATTTACAATTACATCAACTTTCACTTACGTACTTCAGTTCATATGGAGATTTAGTCTTTATTTCTGCAGAGACATTTGACTGAATTAATGATTTGAATTTTACTTTCTGGCCCCTTTTCCCTGTGTTTTTTTTCCTCCAGAGTCTGTTGCATAACTGATTCTTAGAAGGAAAAAATCTTCCTGGTTTGTCATCCTAGAAGATGATTTCCTTTAAGGACAGCTGTAAACTATCGTGCTTTTCAGTGAGTTTAACTTGCTGTCAGAAGGCTGGATGTAATCTCTAGTTTATGCTGGTTAATTCTTGGACAGAATACTCTCTTAGGGGATGACTTTGATTGTCACAGGGGGTTTCTATCCAGTGGCAAATTAGTGGAAAATGGTTTTCTCTCTGGCCTTGCTGCCTCTCTCCTGACGGACATACAGAAGCGTCCGGTCCTAGGCAGCCGCACCAGCGCAGCCCAGCCAGCCACAGCAGGTCCTGGTGCAGTGCCCAGGCACCTGAGAATTCCTGTAAGCAGGAGTGTCAGCATGTCTACCAGGCTACAGGGGAACCCCGAGGCCTGATAAAGGGTGTTGGGGGACTAAGGTGAAGTTTAACTTCAGCTGCCAAGGGTGCTGGTAATGCTGGAGTGATGGCATCGCTGGGCCTCTAGGAATGTGTGCCATGCACGTCTCTTAAAGAAGTAAGGCCGTAGCTATTCTGTCAGTCTGGTGTCAGCGTAACATCTGTGGAGGATCAGAGGTGGGTAGGCCATGGAAGGCAGAATAGCCCAGAGCTCTGGACTAGACAGCTTTAGCTCGCTGGTGGCTGCTCCCAGTGGAGAGGGAGAGCTTCCCTGGCTGGCAGCAAAGAGGTGGTTGTATTTTAACTCTGAAGAGGCTTTGCAAGAACAGTCCAATTCCTCTTCACTGAAAGCCAGAAGAATGCAAAAGCAACCTTATGCTACTCTATGCAAATTTTTTCTGACCAGGGTTGCATCAGGGAGATGTGATGTGGTTTATCCCCTCTAGAATCTGTTAACACTTCTCAGTGTCTTTTAATTTCCTCCTCTTCTCCTGAGACCAGTTTTCAGTCAAGGAGGATGGTAACTAGTAAGCACAGTTCTAGGATTGTATGGTTAAGTTGTTTAATAATTTGAAATTTTTAGTGTGGGTCTGTGTTCTGTAATCCTCCTGCTTCTTGTGCCTCTGATACTTGAGATACAAGATCATAGTTGCAATCACTTAGACATTCTCTTTTTGTAATTCCCCTCGTGTTAGTAGATCTGGAGGTATTAGCACTAGTGCTCGGAAGCCAAAACTGTAAAGTCACCAAAATAGATAAACATCAGTTTAATGCCCTGAGGACAGTTACGACTCAACTGTTTTGTGAGCAGAAATAGCACCCTGTAGATCACTGGGTGGGATTAACTTTAATATTTTTATGTGTAACAGTTTAGTCATGTTTGCTGTAGGAAGTAGACTTTGATATTTCATGGCTTGTTTAAAGTTTCTTTGATGTGGCCTTTAGCTACTTCCTTTGAAAAATTAGCAGGAGAAAAATTTTAAAATAGTGATAGTCAGGCTATAAAGGCTGAGGTCAGAAGTGTGTAATATGCAAACTGAAAGGTCTGCTTAGAGGCAAGGAAGCCTCTATGGTTTTGAGAGCTCCTAGGCATGAGACTTAACTACCCAGACAGGTTTGTTCTCCTAGTGTGGGTTAAGCTTGAGATTTTGTTCTAACATTTCTGGTGAGTTAAATCCTTTTTCTTCTTAGGTAATTAAAAAAAATACAGTGCTGTCTTCCACAGTATTTTTCAACTAAAGAAAATTTAAATCTCATAGAAAAAAAAAAAGAGCAGGTATACGTTCTTTCCAAGTGGAAAAGATATTCTGTGGAACCATGGTTTTACACCTATTCTGGGTAGATGATAAAACTCACAGAGTTCTTCTGTATTAACTTAGTGGCTAGTGGACAGCTTTAGAAAGTTGTAGAACTTTACATTGATTAACAAAAGGTTGCACAACAGGAAATCGTAAGAATCATATTTCCTTTTTTATGCAAAGGCAGAAAAATTCCAATTGAGACAGTAGTTTGTTGCTCCAAAGACAAACCTGAATGTGACAAAAAGAATACCAAGGACAGTAGTTCAGTCTCAGGCAGGTGTAGAAACAAGGTTTGCTTATGTAGAACCTCAAGTGAAGTTGCTGTATAAGAGAGAGTGAGGAGAGGATTGTAGAGTCTGGGAATGCAGCATTGTAGTGGATTTTCTGACTGCAGACAACTGAAGAACTGTCCTGACACACAATACACTTGTTGCTCCTTGAAAGAGAGAAGGCATCACCATGAAAACATCCAGTTCACCTCTGTGTCCTGCTAAGTATACTCACATGTGTGTGGTTTGGAAATTGAATAAGCTGGAAAAGAAAAAGAGGGTGGCATAGTAGAGGTACAAATCTATTATCACTCTCAGCACTACATATCTATTTCATAGGTTTTTCTCAAAATAATTTGTATTCATTAGACAAGAAAACTCTGGAAATTGTTTCATTTTTTTACCCTTTTAGGCATAAGTTTGAGTAATTAATTATTTTTATTTTCAGGAGACCTAGAATTAGAACAGGGTTTTCAGAAAACATGCTTGAGAAAAAAATGAGTGCAATTTTCTCATAAGCAGTCTGAAAGTACATCTTCTGTCTGTGATAAGTGTGCATAATAGAAAGGTGAAGTGCAGATGCTGTGGAGTTTGCCTCATTGTAGGCAGAACTTTTCTTTGGATCCTGTCTACAAGGTTTGAGTGCTAGGGGGCATCAGTGGTAGCCTTGATGCAATTAACAATTAGAAGTCTGGAAGGAATTATTTGAAGGTAGGATCTGGAAATGAAAAAAAAATTATGGAATGAACAAAAATCTTTGCAGATACTTCAAAGTACAGTGGATGGTCTGAGATGTGACCTCAGGGTATTCCCACATGTAATATGGCAATCTTAGTGCTGCAGTCATGTGAGGACTAACTATTAAACCCTATGCTTTCAGCTGCAGGCATTCTTTTGCAGACAGATTTGCCCAGGGAGGAGACGTACTTATGTCAAATGAAATGCAGTTTGTTTCTTATGTCTTCCTTGAATATATATTATATATAGGGTGTTGAAACATTTGGTGGTGTCTAGTGGTGCTGGGTTTTTTTTTAGTTGGTTGGGTTTTTTTCTCTTTAGAGAAGCTAGGAAACAGTGATTAAAATGAAAACAACCTACTTTGCCACTTCATCAACATTTTTCAGAATAAAAAAATTTAGCTTTTGTGAGATCAGTCACCCATACACTTCCATCTGTGTTTTGAATTCTTTGCTGTAGTTGTAGTGATGGGTATTCCTTGCCTGGGATGTTTGGTTTTGAAACCAAGCCCATAGTGTTTCTCGTTTATTTTCTGCATAAAGTTATAGCACCTTTGCATTGGTTTCCCAGCTTAGACTGATTCTGGATTTCAATGGCTAGTAGGGAAGTGACATCTAGGAAGTATAAAAAATATATTTTAATTTTGAATTGATTAAGGTAGAGGGGGAGGTGAACTGAATTTGAAAATCCTTTCTGACAGTTTGAGACAGGAAGGAAGAAGAGGAGATAGACTTCAGAGAAACAAACAGATCAAATGGCACAGCCAATCCTTGCTGAAGTTCATGTGTTCAGTAGACTTATATTGCCAGTGTTCATGTTACTGAAATCATCTCTGTGCAGGGGATGATGGCAGTAATGTAAAAAAAAAGCGAGGCATTAGAAATGAGTGTTTACTACTGCATTTTGGGATTTTCACTTGTAAATGGTTAGAGAAAAGTCAATTCTAAGAGTGAACCAGGGAATTTCAGGATAATGAAACTTATTTCATACCAAGGAAACTGATGAATCAGGAGTGTATAATTTTATTTAAATCACTCAGTGATTGATGGACATATGATGGGTACCAGCATGTGAAGGAAAATAGGCTTTGTTGGTCTCTGAATGCTCCAAGTATGCTTTCTTTAAAGGAAGGTAAAATAGTGTCAGATAGCCTAATGCACTTGAATATCAGTGGCTTTGTGAAAGTTCTTTGCTGTTAGGAAACCAGAATTTTCCTTTAGTGAAGTATGTTTAGATTTTTACAGCATAGGCATCTGCATAGCTTTAAATGTTTCCCTGAATGTTGGACTGGACACAAGCATGTCAAATTAAAAGGGCTTTACAAATGAAGTCTTGTCAGGCATCCTGGGGTCAGTCCTTGTCAATAGTGTCATTAATGGCTCAGATGGGGAAGAACAGACCATGCTTACAGTGTTTAGACATGGTACCAAGTGCCTACTGAAATTTTGAAGGATGTGATTAGAATTCAGAACATTCCTGATGAACTGCAGAAATGAAGTGATGTGAAGATGCTGAAACTGAATATAAACTGCATAGCACTACCATGGAGAAGGGAAAATAAATGCACAGAGAAAAACTGGCAGGGTATCAGTGAAAAGTTTGTAGGGAAATGGTTGGTATAGTGATGAAACAGGCACAATCCATGTTCACAATGTACCCACTAGTTCTGCTCAATGCTCATGAGAATCCAGCTTGTGTATAATGTCCAGTTTTTGGGCACTCTGTTTCAAAAATAACAGAAAAAGAGAACAAAAAGAATAGGAGATTTAGCTCATGAAAACTTGATGGATTTAATTTATTTAACCTGAGATGGGTAGGACAGGGATATACAGCTTTCTATAAGTCCATTTACAAAGTATGAGCATATTTGCTAATTTAGATGAAAGAAGATTTAATCATTAAGAAAAACTTTATAGCGCATCACTGGCCTGATATTTGGAGATGTAACAGAACCTGAAGTTACCAGAAATTTTTAAGAACATTTTAGAAAAATGAAAAAAATGTGGCCATGCCTAGTCTAACTCGCTGTACCCTGGAGCAGAAGATAAATATACTGAAGTCTCTTCTTTTACTGCCCATTTCAAATCAGAGTGTAGGGAGAAAGGCAAGATACTGGATGTGAAAACAGCCAAGACACAATGTAGGAATATGTGATAGTCTTTTGCCAACTTGAAAATAAATTATAGAGCTTACAGTATATTTACTATTGATCTAGGCCAGTGAGTTGGTGAACCTCCACAGGAAGTGGAATATAAAATTATTAAAGGCTGGAGCAGATTGTAGGGGATCTCATGAGGGTTTTAACCTCCAGAGTTAATTTAATTGACAATGAAATTGTAGATTAAAGTTATTGTTTATAATTATGGGCTAATGCACATTCCAAGGCATATTTTTAACCACTTCCTCTCTGTAACTGTAACCATTCATGAGAAGTCCCATGCACAGTGTTCAGTAGGGATAACCAGAAAAAAGGAAAGAAATCTTAGCAAACTTGTGAATTGTCTAAATTACAATACTGAATGCCATTGTATAATCCAGTGGTACAGCCTCAGCTAAAACATGTTTACTTTTGTTCACACTTAAGAAATAAACAAAAATAAATGAAACTCCTAGCCATAGAAACATTCTTCTAGCCAGAGTGATTGACCATAATCTTCTTAAGTTAAAAAAAATTCAGAGTGCATGTGCTAAAGGAGTGCAAAGCAATGAACATCTTGAAAGAGCAAAGCAAACTGGATATTTCTTTTTAAACTTTCTCTTAACACAAGAACAAAGAAAGACAGAAACCTAAGCTTTCCTGGGTTTGGGGGTTTTTTGCAGATATACAACCATCAATTTGAGTTCAGCATAACTTTTGCAGAGATATTGATCTTTCTTCATAATATTTCTTTCTTCTTCAAATTCTCTTCTCCAATGCATGCACTGCATAGGCATATCGCTGGGTGCTTTCTGCAGTCTGGCTGTGATCTTTGCCGTGAATTTCTCTATGGGCCTTTGTATCTGAATGCTAAGTCAGTGTGACTCTTCCCATCCGTTCCCATGCAAGAATTCCCAGAATACCTTATTTTCCCTATGGATTTTCATCATTCTGCATCTTATAATGCCCTGTCTGGCATTCACAAGTGTGGTTCTGCCTTGTTCATAGCGGCTCAGAAAGTTGCAACTGGAATTAAGCCTTTGAACCTTTCACTCCCTCTGAATCTGTCAGTTCCCGTTCTCAGCCGCGTCACACACTTGGTCATTTTGGTTTCAAGGCCCCCTGAGATTTACTCTCTGCATACATAATTTTTCTTGTGCTAGCAGGATACTGACTTCTATTTTCCAGTAAGGCCATGGTGATATCTTTTGTCCTCACTCCTTTAACTTTTACTATTTTCAAATTAGTATTTTTTTGTAAAGTTTTTTACCAGTGCTGCAGTGTTGATAGGGTTCTCCATAGATGTCTGTAACGCTTCCCTTCAAACTTCTTGAGGTTCTCCTTTAATCCAATTCCTAGACAGAAATGAGAAATAATGGAAAATCTTGGACTCTATGGCTACAAACAATATTCTGTCATCATTTCCTCACATGCTCCTCCCTCGTCCATCTGGATCCAGTGGTCTTTTCCTTCCCTCCTCACCGCTAGCCTGGCTAGCTTTTGAGGTCCCCTTCTCCTTTGCTGGCCCCATGTGTGTCCCTTAGGACACCCTTTGTCATTCACTTGCTGTGCCAGAGCACAGATGCAAAAATGACTGCCTTTTTCATACAGTACACAGTGGGGCTGGGAGACCAATAATTATAGATTATTACTATGACCAAGCTTTTGAGGAGTCCAGAAATGGTGTATTTATGCTGCATAGTAAAAATGCCTAGACTTGTGTTAGTCCTGAGTAGAAAAAGAAGCAAGAGAAAAACCTTGTTCTTCAGGGGATAGGTTGACCAACTGATAGGAAGAAGTGTACTTTTTGAGAAGGATGTCTGTCATTTGCTTACTGTCCAGTGTTTTTCAGTGTTGTCTGAAACAAAGATTAGTAAGAACTTCACTGAAATACATTCCAGGAGGGCCCAGCTCTGAATCCCACTTTTCCATCTTCTAGAGCTCAAAAAGGACTTTGCGTGGAGTCAAGCCTGATCATGATTCTCTGGAGCTTTGAAACAGGACCTTACCACTTGGCAGTAAAGAATCAGATTATTTCATTATACTATGAAGCAAAATTGCATTTCAGAATGTCAAAAATAGACATGAAATGAAATTGCTACTTATAGTGATATAGTTAAGCACCCCATACAGGTTACTTTTAGAAATATATTACTTGATGAAGTGGATCATCAATCTGATCAGTCATGGCAGTTTTTGTATTCCTGTCAAAAAACCCTGTTGTTTAAGAGGAATTATTTTTAATTATTGGAAGGGTTTAAAAAAATGACATATGGAGGCTGAGATGAGGAAGCTAGTTCTTGCCTTGCTTTGAAAGCAGTCTGCTGTCTTGCCTAATGAGCTTTTAACAGAGGAATGGTTAAATTAAGAAACAGGCCAAGAAGAAAGGGAAGAGAGTAACATTCCTACTCCTAGGGCTGTTGGTTCGGAGTGCACTGGGACTGAAACGTCCCAGTAGGACAGTTGCTATGGCTCATTGATTAAAGTGCTATTAGGTTAAAAGTGACTTTCATTAAACTGTTTTATTTTATCCCAATGCCAAATTCTGCAAACAATTGTAACATTTTTCAATCTGATGTCTTCCCTGCTACTTTCTCTTTCTTAATGAAAGACAATTTTCAAATACTGTGTGTTGTAAAGCAACAAATTATATAATATTAATGTAACTGAGGAAGTCTTGGTACTTTATCATTTTACCTGATTAAAATATGTTGGAAAATTATCTGTCCTGTACTAGGTATGTAGTAACATGATGCTGCCTAGCAGACATAAAATGTGTGCTGTGCACTCTTTCTTTCACTCTATTTGCTTGGATTAATGTTAAATTCCTTCAGTTGTATTTAGTAATGCTTGTGATTGTTTTGTGCTTTGCAACTGAAAATTCGTCATAACTGGTGCCTAATCTGCAGCTTCGATTTGGGTTCTTACTGTTATCACATTTTAAACATTCACTGACCCTGTTTGAAGGGTCCTTAGAAAGTTGTTTTTTCACTTCAGATTTGGCTTTTAAAATTGAAAAGAATTACTGAAAGCTACTGAAATAGCACTCTAATTAGTTCATCTTTTCCAGAGCCTTATATGCCCCCAAAGAAGAGGCTACGTCCCAATTGAGTCATGCAACTGGCTGAAAGCCTCAAACAGATCCCAAGCTGAGCCTTGAGTTTCCACTCTTCTGTTGCTTGGGGATTGCCTTTGTGCTTTTTGTTTCTATTTTGGTTCAGGTAGAATTTGAAAGGAAAGTGTCCCTAGGAGAAGTGATACATGAATTGTCTAAACTGGGACAAGGGAGGCCAAGTCACTGGATCTGTAGATCTGCGCTGCCACTGGCAACTTGCTTATGCTCCTCTGCCTCAATTCCCACATCTGG
The DNA here is from genome assembly GCA_013400735.1 of Pomatostomus ruficeps. NCBI lineage: Eukaryota > Metazoa > Chordata > Aves > Passeriformes > Timaliidae > Pomatostomus > Pomatostomus ruficeps. The sequence continues at coordinate 268 of VYZT01035677.1, read as the reverse complement.
GAAGTGGAACTAACATACTGCTTTGCAAACATAAATGAAATCCCATGCCCCTTCTTCCTCAAGGCACTTTGAATTTTTTGGGTGAGGTGTCTATCTGAATGGTCACAATAAATCCTTTCATTAAGCCTTTTGGGTGTTGCAGACATGGGCAGTCTGTCTGGAACAACAAAGTACTCTGTTCTCTGATGAGTGAGAGTGAACTCAGAAATACAAAGTAGAGGAAAATCTTGATAGGTTTATCACAATTATTAAAGGAACCGTGCATTAA